>JAINUG010001080.1:0-7500 GCA_029706075.1 Aldrovandia affinis
TGTATCTTTATTTTACGAACTTATTTAGTTGTAACTATTATAAAGAACCTTGCCCGCTAGTCGGTGCTTTGATTCAGGTTGCTTTTGTTCAGTTCGTTTGGACTGGTTCAGGTTACTAACTTGTTCGTTTGGCTATCATAGCCTTTACGTTTTCAGACTCTTGGGAGTTACCACCCGGTGGGTGTGGCTTTGCGTTCATCCCTAATTATTATCTTCCCTAATTCTCTGTTTTGCAGAGCTAGTGGTTAGACTGGTTCAGTCTAACCTTTTGATCCCCTAGGTTCTGCGAGTGGCGCCTATCACCACCAACCCTCACAATATTCATATGTGTTTAAATATGACCATACTTAGATCCTATATTCACACATGTTTAAATATGACCATACTTAGATCCTATATTCACACATGTTTAAATATGACCATACTTAGATCCTACATTCATACATGTTTAAATATGACCGTACTTAGATCCTATATCGGACCAGCCAAGATACAGTGCATTAGACCACTACGCTATCCGCCACCCCAGCACTTTGTCTGTTAACGTGGACGTGGGCATGAACTGCAAAAGGAGGCCGCAATCAAGGAGGACTCCCCAATCAGGAGGAAAAGGTAGTTATGATGTCACGCCTTTCTAAACCAAACCATTAAGATGACAGCACACACGTGTATTAAGATGACAGCACACACATGTATTAAGATGACAGCACACACATGTATTACAGTTTTTCTCAATTGTTTACACACAAAAACTGGTACCATGGACCCAGTTATCAAAACCTAAAGCCTATGAATCAATAAAAAAGATGTCCTGCAAAACTATAAGCACATTTTGATTGTCCTCACACAACTTGCATTGCCAAATTACCTTTGTGCAAAAACCTAAACACAATTATTTATCTTTAACAATTGACCACACTTAAGTCTTCACAGGTACAAACACTACTTTTCTGAATTGTCCAATCAGTGATCAGAGGTTTGGCACAGATAAATGGGCCACAGGTGAGCTCCCCTAACACATGAAATTAATGCAGCCAAAACTGAGCCACTTCCCTGTTGCGTTTGTGATCCAGACCATCACAAATGAGAATAGGTAAGTAAGCATTGGAGTAATCTCAACTTTTTAATTTACTATTTTTTTATTTAGTACTACAGTACAATACAGAACTCAGTGATTGCTCTAGAATATGGTAAACTACTGCAAGTGAACCACAGTAAACTACTGCAAGTGAACCACAGTAAACTACTGCAAGTGAACCACAGTAAACTACTGCAGGTGAACCACAGTACCCTACTGCAAGTGAGCCACAGTAAACTACTGCAGGTGAACCACAGTACACTACTGCAAGTGAACCACAGTAAACTACTGCAAGTGAACCACAGTAAACTACTGCAGGTGAACCACAGTACCCTACTGCAAGTGAACCACAGTAAACTACTGCAGGTGAACCACAGTACCCTACTGCAAGTGAACCACAGTAAACTACTGCAAGTGAACCACAGTAAACTACTGCAGGTGAACCACAGTACCCTACTGCAAGTGAGCCACAGTAAACTACTGCAGGTGAACCACAGTAAACTACTGCAGGTGAACCACAGTAAACTACTGCAGGTGAACCACAGTAAATTACTGCAAGTGAGCCACAGTAAACTACTGCAGGTGAACCACAGTAAATTACTGCAAGTGAGCCACAGTAACCTACTGCAAGTGAACCACAGTACCAATATGTATCATGTATGAAATTGGGAGTTGTAGGCTATTCGTATTTTGTCAATATAGTATACTGTAACAACTTATTTTTCAGAATTGAAAGACGACCAGCTTGTGGTGGAAGACAATGTCTCTTCATTGCAGAGTAGAGCAAGAGACAATATGGTGCTATAAAACAATGCCATTCGACTGAGGAAAATCACTGATGACAACATCCTAGTATTTCAATTAGACGTTGTCGTCAATGATTAGCCTGGCTTGACAGAGATGAGACTAGACAAGTGTTTTTCTCTACAGATCTATTGTATTCTCATGTCCTGTGTTTCCCTATGCTATTTGCTGAAATTTACAAAACTGTAATTTGAAAAACAGATTTTTGGTACTGTATTTTTGGTACTGTACTTTTTGGCTGCACATACGTTGTAAGTTTATAACACTGCAAATGCATTAATGAAATGTTTTGATATTCATAGCAATGTTTCATTTATCACACCAGTGTGTAAGTAGTCCTCAGTAGAGTATTCATTTGATGCATGTGTGCATAATTTTAAAAAGAGTTCACATAGTTTTGAGTGCAGTGTGTAATTTTGAGGAGTTTTGCCAAAATTGTTTACTGAGTGAGTTTTGTGTTTACTCAATTCTAGCTCATAGCTTTCAGGGAGATCAGCAAGCGACTCTGCACTTATTACACGTTGACTGGTGCCATTCGCATTTCACACATTCACTGCATAATAAACAAGTCTGTGCCATCCCTGACGCAAACACCACCTTGTGTTGGTGTGCCCGTTCAAGTCTTGTTGTACCTATCCTGCTGTTGTAATACTTAACTAAGTACTATGCAAAAGTATGTGGTTCTGTGTGGCTCAGTAGGTAGAGAGTGGTTCTGTGTGGCTCAGTAGGTAGAGCATGGCATTGGCAATGCTTAGGTTGTGGGTTGAATTCCACTGGGACCACATGTACTGAAAAATGTATGCACTCACTACTGTACGCCGCTTTGGATAAAAGCGTTTGCTAAATGGCGTATATTATATACAGTCTATTATTATTAGTGTACTCAAGAAGTGATGTGGATACTGTGTATGAAGTTTGATATATATGGAGATATACACACACAATGTCACTGTACTTTCAAGGGTGACAACTGACCTGAGATCAGCAGGACTATAACCGCACGCTGCTCCATTACTGCAGATTGTCAGCCTACAGGCACACAAATACAGACATAGAAAAATTATATATATTTTTTTTACTCATCTATTTAATACTTTAACATATGCATGTCAGTCAGGAGTCTTGATTGTTCCTGTGGGATAAATAATTATTCAGGAAGGGAACCTATCATTTAAGAATAATTCATAATAGACCATAGCTGGATTCAGAGTACATTTCAATGATAGACATCAAAATTACATTACAAGTTTTACTTACCCTTAGCAGTGGCGGACCGTGCCCTCTCACAATGGACCTTCAATAGCAGCGCCCCCAAAAAAAAAAAAAATCCGGCGCATCAGCTAGCTACTTAAATAGCCAACTCAACACTACCAACGGCAAGCCATGCGATCACACAACAGGCATATTTATTTTACAATTAGGCCTACATCCACAACTGAAATTAGTGTCATACTGTCAATTATAGAGCATAACAGAGCACATAAATCGTCTAATAATTTTGTACGCTTCGGTGAACGAAAAAAGCCGCCAATCCACTAATGTGAGCGAAAAAGATTTTGCCCTCCTTGATTTTTGCTGCTCCCTGAGACAATACAAGATTCAAGGTGTGTGCATAACAATGCACAAACAGTGCCTGTGGAACTGATTCTTTAATTTGTGCTTGAACTCGAACTTATTCCCGAAGCCATAACGGCAGCACCGTCATGGCACTGAGCAACTACTTTTGACTTGCATTCGTAGCTATCTAAAAAATCTATAATACGTGGTGCAATGTCCTGTGCACGTTTGTTTTCTGTGACATCCTCAAATTTCAAAAACCGTTCTTTCATACCACTGTCATTCACGTACCTTAGGACGAATGACATCTGAGTGGCATTGCTCAAATGAACAGCAGCAATGATGTGCCGTTCAGATTCCTGATGCTCATTTGCAGCTTTGGTGAGAGAGCTCAAGTTGCTGTAGCCAGTGCTATTCCATGGCCCCTTGTCTGAATTGAATAGCAAACAGTCCCAGCAAAATAACCTGTTCAACTGTGCGCTAGCTGTTAGCCATTTGTAGCGGCTATAATTTGCCTCACTAAAGTGTCTTGTGCAGCCTTTGCCTGGCTGCTGAAGTCCAAGCTTTGGTTTCGGTCGACCCCTGTCAACTATTTCACTTTTTCAGTGAAATTTCGTTGACTAAATGGCAACAACAACAAGTCACTAACCAGATCGATCTCTATCTCGATATCTCCGCCACCAGTTGCCATTTTCCAAATTAGCTAACCCTTGCTGTGAAACATCACGTTTAATGGGCTAACGTTTATAATTGGCTAATATCACAGGACCTTCCATAGAACATCCTGAATACCCCCGCGGCATTCCCGCCCACCATATAACGCATTTTGATTGGTTGGTTTTATTGTCACTCTGCATTATACTGTACAGCAAGGGTCTTCTGCTATGGTCAGAGAATCCCCTGGGCTGAATGAGATCGCTGTAACTGCTATAATTACCATCATCCACCAGAGGGAGGCATAGTTTAGTCAAACAGTTCAAAAATCTAGTGAAATAGCAATAGAAATAGAAAAAAATAATTTATATAAGGAATATTGTTTACAATAATCATAACTATTTTATTATTAAAATTGCATTGACTTCTCTAATCTACCAGGGTATTCAGAGAATACCTTGAAGGCCCTGACGGACCACCACTGACCCTTCGTAATGAGATAAAACATTGCCAAACCAAGACATTGTAAACTCTTACCTGTAGTAAAGTTTCTCTATGTTAGCCTCTCTGTGTCTCTTAGTGTGTCACTCTCTCTCTCTCTAACAGGCTCTGATATATATACCCGTTTCCTGGACTGATCGATTTGACTCAACATCATTTGTTTATTTTTTTGGGGGTCTGCAACATTGGGAATGACAGGCAAGATGCAGGGTGATATGAATGATTATAAAACACACAGGCACACATGGTTCTTTGAGAAACTCACTTTATCAGTGACATATATTCTTTTAAAAGCTTCTGTTTTTACATAATTGTGATTTTGGTGTTGTCACATTGTGCTCCTGTCTGTCTGCCATTTTGCCATATTGTGCATTCATAATTTACAGTTTAGTTATTTGGCAGATGCTTTTATCCAAAGCAACTTACAAGGAGTGCATTAAAATGGTTAGAGGTCATTGCTAGATCTATCGGACAGTAAGTCACAGTCTGATCATTGACACTGCTGAAGTTTGTTCCACAAAACCTGTCATACAAAGGGAAGAGAAAGGAGAAAGGTTTTTTTATATAGATTGAGGTGAAGTCTGAAAAGGTGAGTTTTCAGTCTTTTGTGGAAGATGTCCTGACCAAGTGGGGAAGGTCATTCCCCCATCTAGGGACAGGGGCAGAGAAGAGGCCTTGAGTGGAGGTGTATGGGGAGACGGGGCAGCTGGCCAGAGAAGGTGTTGCAGTAAGGCATTGCAGTAGTCCAGGCATGTAATTGCTTTTAGGCATTTAGCAGATGCTCTTATCCAGAGCGACTTACAATGAGTGCATTTAAAATGGCAAGAATAATCACAGCTAGAGCAAGAGACCAGTACAGCAACAGTACAATCGATACCTTCTATTCCAGGGCGAGCTTCAGATGATGGGTAGCCATCCGGGTTGAGCTCATTGTCATCCACATTGTGCTCCTGTGTAACTGGTGTGCTGCCACATTGTGCTCCTGTGTAACTGGTGTGCTGCCACATTGTGCTCCTGTGTAACTGGTGTGCTGCCACATTGTGCTCCTGTGTAACTGGTGTGCTGCCACATTGTGCTCCTGTGTAACTGGTGTGCTGCCACATTGTGCTCCTGCCTCCCCCCCCCTTCCTCCCTGCCTGCCCCCTTCCCATCAGCTTCTCTCTCTCAGCCTCCAGGTGTTACCTTGGCAACTTGTAAATAAGCAACCAAATAACCCCCACATGCAAGAGGAAAATCAGAGTCGCTTCATATGTTGATTTAATACAGGCATTTGTTTGTTCTGGTTTGTTTTTCCTTTTTCCATGAGGAAAGTTAATTTTCATGGGACAGAGGGAGACAGAAATAGAGAACATGATAGTGTATAATGTTGAGTTATCCGGCCTTGGCTGACAGTCTTTCAATAGTGACAGATATTTATATGTGAATAAAGACAAAATAAAGACTATTCTAGTCTGTCCATTGATTCTGGACATCCAGAGAGGACACCAAAGAGGTGGAGACAGAGCTGCACTTGTCCTCAAATGTTATACACACACCTTGATTCAATCAACATTTGTGCTATAGATAGTGGGAAGGGTATAAAGAGAAAAACATGGTGTTCTGCCACATTGTGCTCCTGTGTAACTGGTGTGCTGCCACATTGTGCTCCTGTGTAACTGGTGTTCTGCCACATTGTGCTCCTGTGTAACTGGTGTGCTGCCACATTGTGCTCCTGTGTAACTGGTGTGCTGCCACATTGTGCTCCTGTGTAACTGGTGTGCTGCCACATTGTGCTCCTGTGTAACTGGTGTGCTGCCACATTGTGCTCCTGTGTAACTGGTGTTCTGCCACACTGTTTAACTGCAACAGTGACTGTACTTTGGGTGTGGTGTCCCCAGGGGTTGGGCGACACTCGCGGACCTTGCAGGGGGCGTAGGCAAGTTAAAGAACACGGAGGAGGCAGTAATATAAGCAAAACAATAATTTATTACTCTAATACTGACAAACACAAAACAAAGGGTGGGGTCTTCAGGGGAATACAAAAACACAAAATCTGCTATCCTTAGCTCGTTGTCAATGTCCATAATCCAATTCCAAAATCCAGTTCCATTCCGCAATCCAGTCCGTAGTTGAAATCCAAAGGGGGGTCCTCAAACAATCCAATTTCATACACAAAACACTTCAAAACACTCTCTCTAAATCCTGGCTGATCAAAACGACTTCACAGGTTCTCTACACACTCACCAACTCAAAACACATTCCAACTCCTCTCAACGTGTAACAGGTAAGAGCCCTTTAAATAGGCCTCCAAATGGCCTTCAGCTGGGCATTAGTCCCAATTTATTTTACTCCTAACAGGTGTGACTGTGACAGGTGACAGGTGTGACTGTGGCCTGCTTGGAAATGTAGTTTCAACTATTTACCTTGCCCCCTAAAGGCCAATTTATGCTTTGTCGCACGACAAGTTTTGAGTCTTTTATACTTTTGCGACTCGGCGACAGCATTGTGTCATCTCTATGGTAACCAGATAACGTTAGCAAGCTTTATTTGGCTGTGATACCAGGTTGCTCGCTAGCTAGATATCGATAGATAGCGTTAGCTGGCTTTATTTGGCTGTGATACCATGTTGCTGGCTAGCTAGATATCGATAGATGATTTTGCTTAGCTAACGGTAACATCCATACCTTACCTGTCTCGCACCTGTTTCCATTTATGTCTGCATTGCAGCTTGTTTGTGTCAAGATTCCTCTCAATCTCCCCCCATGAGTTGGCCATTTGTATGGCATATTTATACTCACTCCTTATAAATATGAAGATACCTCCTCACTTGCTCTGCTAATCATTCCTCAAAGCCGTCCATTGCAATAACATCAAAACATAAACAAAGTCAGATGGAAGTAGTGTTCTGTATCTCCATGGCAAGGGAG
>JAINUG010001080.1:15000-32826 GCA_029706075.1 Aldrovandia affinis
GTGAAGAGAGAGAGTTTTGAGAGAGAGAATATTGAAAGAGAGTGTTGGAAAGTGTGTTTGTTTTTTGTGTTTGAAATTGGATTGCTTGGAATTGGATTACGGACTGGATTACGGAACTTGGACCTGGATTTTGGACAACGGAACGGACATTGACAAAGAGACAAGGATTGTGGACTTTGTGTTTGTATTCCCCAAAAGACCCCACCCTGCGTTTTGTGTTTGTTCGTTCAATAAATCCATCATTTTTGCTGATATTACTGCCTCCTCCGTGTTCTTACACTTGCCTACGCCCTCTGAAAGGTCCGTGAGTGTCGCCCAACCCTTGGGGACGCCACAACATGGTTAGCAAGTTAGTAATTAGTAAATCTCCAACACGTCGGCAATTAGAGTTACTAAATTGCCAATTGTGCTAGCAGAAACAATAAACTTATCTAATCCTTAGTAAATTAGTAATCAGACAAGGAGGGGTTAGAAACAATAAGGAAACGCGAGCGACAACGAGAGAGAGAGAGAGAAAGCATGAACGCAAGATTTGTGGAAAGAACATGAAAAAGTGTATGCTTTAAACATGAACAGAAACGTAACATGAAAAACCGAATCAAGACATGACATGAAATGAAACATGACATAAATAACACATAAAACGTGGCATGAATATGTGGAACCGTGACAATTTTACTACTACAGCTACTAACAATAATAATAATCACAATATGAATTATTATTATTATTATTATCATTATTATTATTATTATTATTGCATGGTTGGTTGTACAATAACAATGGCATATCTGTGTACAAAAGTGAGAAAGTACAACAATAAAACAACTATAAACAGTTAGTGCAGGTGATGTCGACGAACGTGCTTGCCAAAGCACTCGACGTGTAGGGCCTCATTGCACTGTCTGCAGCCATAGACGGTGGCCCTGGCACAAACATCAGTGCCACTTCTTGACAGCGCACACTCCCTGCAGACCTTTCTCTTCTCAAAGATCTTCTCGCAGTCGTGCTCAGATGTGGCTCCCACAGGTCCTGAGGAGCACTGATGAGCACTCCTTGCCGTCACTGGAGTAACAAGTTCCTGTGCCAGGTCCTCCAGCCAATCTTTGTAGCCACTCTTGTATTTGAATGTGTTTCCTCCGGCACACCTTGCAGCAACGTATGCATTGTAGCATCCGGCAGCCAGGAAGAAGAAGAAGAGCCTCCTCCACCATTTCTTTGAGCGATGCTGGAACTGATAATATCCTATCATCTGATCGAGCAGATCCACACCTTTCATGTACTTCTGGTAGTCAGAGAGGCATGCTGGCACTACAACCGCTGTTTGGGTGCCCCCTTGCCTCCTTCTCCTCACGGACCCTTTCTCAGTGGGATCATGGTAATTAGATAGAACCATGACGACCTTGGTGTCCTGCCAAACACAGAAGGTGAGGTCATTCTTTTGAGCCACTCTGAACTTGTGCTTGTGCTTGTCCAACGCAGCTTGCTTGGTCAGCATTTTGTCTTTGGGGAGTCCCTTTCTGTTAGCACGAACAGTGCCGCATGCATCCAGTCCATGGCCCTTCATCTCCTCGAAAAGCTCCACTCCTGAGTAGAAGTTGTCCATGAAAATGGATAGATGAGACCCATAGTAGGGTGTGGCTAGATCCATGACGACACGGTGAGCAAGGCCCTTCTCCCCCGTCCCCTCACGCCCTGTGTAGACCTGGAAGTTTGTGATATATCCAGTAGAGCTCTCTGCCATGACCCATACCTTCACACCCCATTTTGTAGGTTTGAGGGCAGATACTAGCGGAAGGCGAGTCTTCCCTTGAATTTCACCATGCTCTCATCTACTGTGACATACCCGTTTACCTCACAGAGTGACTGGAATTGACTGGTGAGGTAGTTGAGAAACCATCTCAGTTTCCACAGCTTGTTAGAGCGGTCCACATCATTTGCTTGATTGTCTTGTAGGTGGAGATACCTGAAAATGCACATAATAGGCCATCAGGTGAACGCCGAAAATGTGTCTAGAAAGCGAATCTCGTTCCCATCAAACCGGACTACACACTTTTTACTTCATAAAAAGATCTATTGGTGTTGACCGAGAAAAAAAAAAGTTCTCCTCGTGGAATCCTGCAGTTATTTTATAATCCGTGTTTAAATTCGGTACTAGTCCGTCCTGGGCGTAATCAAAAGTTTGTTGACAAGTGGTGGCGGCGGCCGTCACGTGATCCCGCTAGACCAATAAGGTGTCCGCTTTTTGGAACTAGCTTCCAAGATGTCTGCCTCCGCGTCGTTAACAAGCAGTAGCGAAAGATGAAGATAATCCTGCCAAAGGTCTTCCGAAAGTGTGTTTAGTGCTTTCAAAATGATATATCGCAAGTTCAGTACTAAATAAAAGGTATCCAGGACGTTAATTTAACATTTTATCTTGTGGTTTCTGGTGAAATGTCATTATGTCGATGCGAAATGCGATATTTTTACCCGGAATGTGAGATATCTTTGCCCAAATGCTCACTGCCTGCGCAAAATGTAATTATGTGAAAAATTGATTATGTAATGTAACTTCAGATAAGATAGATTTGTTCTTGCACTTACGTCAGCACTGGTTATGCTCTTGGATACTTGTGATTTAGTTATATTCATTTTGGCAACACAAAATCTCTCTCAAACTGTCATAAATACATATACCTAACATCTGAGTAAGTATCAGTGCCTTAGTATACTCATATGTGAATTAAGATCATGAAATGTATCAAATTTGTTAAAGAAAACGCTTCAACGTAAGTGATTGGCACCCAGCACAATGACAAATACACAGTAAATTTAGCTAAAAGCTGATGTTTCATACTTTATAAATGTCTCAACCCTCTATGTGATGAAAGGAAGAAAAAAAAAGCAGCACACTTTGGCCCAAAATGGCTGAAAATCCTTAAAAAGTCTACCCTGTCCCCTTAAATTGGAATAATGCCAAAAATGGACAAGATTAAAATAGATGCATTAAAGCTCTGAATCTTTAGAACATATGGTATACAATTTTTATTAAAACATGTGTCACAGAATGTCATCTTAGATCAACCCAAAAACAATTTAATTTCAGTCCTTTGTTGGCAGTTAGGTAAACATAAGGCACTCATCTTCGCTGTGAACACAACGTATGCATTGCATTTGAATTATAACAGTCCAATACATTGTTGTTTGTTAAAATGGAGTATCTTATTAATCAGTATCACTGTCATCACTGTCATCATCCCATGTAACTCTTTCCTCTGTTTCCTTTGAAAGATTCTCGCAATTAAGGCACCGACATAATTCTGTACACGGCAGTCTTGCAGACATACAAGAACATCTTCCAGTCTCACATCTGCTTTGTTTGCAGCTACAGTGGACTACCTGCAACACACTTTCAGGGGCAGGATTTGTAGTCATCCATGTGACCGTTAACTCCCCATCCTCAAGGTGCCATCCATTGCCAATGGGTGAAGGGGCATGCATTACAGCTGTCAGGGAACGTCTCATTACTGCTGCCTGGTAGTTTGCCCTTCTGCAGTGTTGGTACAGGGCGTCACTTGTAGGGGGAATGGACAGTTCTGGTAAAGCTGACGATGCAGTGCAGAATGACTTGTATCTAGCATCATTTACGTTTTTGGCAGCTGACTGTAACAGGTCTTGTGGTACCGCACCTCCAGCGCCACACAGTCTTTGTCTTTAATATGCAAAAGAATGCTAAAGTCTTCCTTGATCTCAGCTGCCTCCTGCAACAGACCTTTAAACAAAAAGTATAAGTAAATGTTCTGTGTGTGTTTGTAGTGGTTGTATTTGGGGGAGGTAGGGCTCTGTGAACAACAGTCATACATGAAAATATATTTTTTTACCAGTTTGTAATATGGGTAAAAAAAAAAGAATCTGTAGGCTATTTATTGGATTAGTGAAATACCCATACAATCATGAAATGATAAGTCAATATTATACATAATAAGTCCAATTCGCTCTTTGCACATCAGCCATCTTTGGAGAATAATACAACTCCTGGCTTCCTGTGAAGCAGATTGACACAGGTGCATAGAGGTATAATCAGGTGAGGACCAATCTTAGAACTAATCAGGAGAACTTAACTCATTACAGCTGTGTAAATTTAGCTCACAGGAAGCCAGGAGTTGTATTATTCCCCCAAAGATGGCTGATGTGCAAAGAGCGAATTGACAATTTTTATCGTTGCCAGATGGGACATAATTCTATAAAGGGTAAATTCTTTCAGTGAGTCTCTCGTGACCCCCACCCCCTCCCGTGTTTGTGTATATTTTTGCTTACCTGCAGACAAGGATGTTGCTTGTGAAAGCGTATCCTTCTGCCGTTTTCCTCCAACATTGATGTACTTGTCCACTTTTTGCAAATGATGCACAACACTGGAAGTACATGGCCAGCAGAAGCTACGGGTAGACCTGTCCTGGACCGGAGTTTCTTTCGGGAGTCTCGGATGTCGATAGGGTGCCAACACTGTCCGTGTCTGCTGCACCTGGCTCCCCGGTGTTTGTGTGACTCGTTTCTCGGCCGCGACCAAACGCTTTTTATCAATGAAACGCCTGTAGCATGTTGCATGAAACCCTGCGTCTTCGGGGATATTGTCAAAGTTAATGTCCACACAATGTTTGAACGTCTCTGCTATTTCTTTACCCTCTCCCTGCAGATGAAGCCAACGTTGGAGGTTGGTTCTGTAGGTGTCCCACCGTGTCTGTGTAAAATCCTGGACAGCTTATTTTTGGACAGATATTAGATGCATATAACATCGCTTTGAACTGTTTTTACATCTTTTTGAGGCCGTTCTTTTCTGCTTTTGCCATGGGTTTGGCTCGAACGCATCGTCTTCGCTACTCGAAGATAAGGGCGCCGCCATGTTTGTTGTGAAACTGAAGGGCTGGATCTAGATCCTGGAAGCGGTGACGTGAACTGAAGCGGGCACGCTATTGGTCAAACGGGTCTAACTTCACCACTCCCGTTGGGAAATTATTACGCGTACTACGAATATTACTACTCACTTTTAGTGATAGTCCGACTTTTAAAACACCAATTATAAAAATACTGCAGGATTTCACGTGGAGAACTTTTTGTTCCTTACTTACTGATAATAGATCTTTTTATGAAGCAAAAATTATTTAGTGCCCCTGTTGTGGGAACGAAACTGAACGAAAAAGGGGTTCACCTGATGGCCTATAAGTAAGTTGGATGAAAGCATATATGACACATTACTTATAATAATAATAATTATTATTATTATTAGCAATCATCAGACATAATTATTATCATCAGACATCAGACATAATTATTATACATTTTACATTTTTTTTTACATTTTAGGCATTTAGCAGACGCTCTTATCCAGAGCAACTTACAAGATGTGCATTAATACAAGGTAAGAACAATCAAAGTTAGCGTACAAGATCAGTGCAGTAAAACGGCAAAAGACATCATTGCAGGCATCTGCATATCATACCTGTAACATTGGGAGAGAAAAGGTTAGAGTTTTTTTTTTTTTTTTTTTAAGCACATAAACAGTGGTGACAACAGATTGACTAGATGGACAGTGTTCAGTGGTAGTGGAGTCTGAAGAGGTGGGTTTTGAGTCTCTTGCGGAAGATTGGAAGTGATTCCGCAGTCCTGACCGATTGCGGGAGATCGTTCCACCAGCGAGGACCAGGACAGAGAAGAGGCGAGACCGCGAGGAGCGGCTGCCAGGCGCCCGGAGGAAAGGGGCAGTCAGCCTGCCAGCGGAGGCGGAGCGGAGGGTCTGGACGGGGTGTAGGGTGTGATGAGTGACTGGAGGTATGGGGAGCAGTACCTCTGGCCGCTTGAAAAGCAAGCACCAGTGACTTGTATCTGATGCGTGCTGCGATGGGGAGCCAGTGTAGAGAGGTAGTAGGGTAGCGTGGGTGAACTTCGGCTGGTTGAACACCAGGCGAGCAGCAGCGTTCTGGACTAGTTGCAGTGGCTTGATGGCACAGGCCGGAAGGCCTGCCAGCAGGAATTGCAGTAGTCCAGACGTGAGATCACCAGGGCCTGGACCAGGAGTTGAGTGGCCTCTTGGGTGAGAACGGTCTGATCCTCCGGATGTTGTGGAGGGAGAAACGGCAGGTCCGAGCGATCGCTGCAATATGGCTCGAAGCACAGCTGGTTGTCCAGGGTTACCCCAAGACTCCTGGCGGACTGGGACGGAGACACTATGGAGCCTTCCACGGTGATTGACGCATCAATCATCGGGAGCCCTTCGCTGGGAGGAAGAGCAGCTCTGTCTTCCCCAGGTTCAGCTTCAGGTGGTGGGTGGACATCCATGCGGAGATGTCAGCCAGGCATGCAGAGATCCGTGCGGGGACCTGGGTATCAGATGGAGGGAAGGAGAGAAACAGTTGAGTGTCATCAGCATAACAGTGATAGGAAAAACCATGAGCAGAAATAACAGAGCCAAGTGACTTGGTGTACAGGGAAAATAGGACAGGGCCTAGCACCGAGCCCTGCGGGACACCGGTAGAGAGGGTGCAGGGAGAGGAGAGGGATCCTCTCCAGGCCACCTGGTAGGACCGGTCAGCCAGGTAGGACTCAAACCATGTCAGCACAGATCCAGAGATTCCCATCTCGACGAGAGATGAGAGCAGGATCCGGTGGTCCACGGTGTCGAACGCCGCCGACAGGTCGAGGAGGAGGAGGACAGAGCTGAGGATCGGGACTTAGCGGCGTGAAGGGCCTCAGTGACCGCAAGGAGAGCAGTCTCTGGAGTGGCCTGCTCTGAACCCAGATTGGTTGGGATCGAGCAGGTCGTTCTGTAAGAGATGAGCAGACAGTTGATTATAGACAGCCCGCTCTAACGTTTTGGAGAGGAAAGGGAGGAGAGAGACAGGTCGGTAGTTAGAGACGACAGCAGGATTCAGAGAGGGTTTTTTGAGGAGGGGGACAACCTGAGCACATTTGAGGGAGGAGGGGACAGAGCCAGAGGAAAGAGAGGAGTTAATGACATTAGAGACAAAGGGGAGGATGTCCATAGCAATGGACTGGAAGAGGGGGAAAGGGATGGGATCAAGAGGGCAGGTGGTGGGACGGTGGGGAGAGAACAAGTTGAAGGATGTCCGAGTCAGGGAGGGTGTGAAGGAGGACAGAGAGGTGGGAGGTTTAGGTAGCGGGATGGGAGAGGGAGAGGTTGGGGGGAAGGAGTTGCGAATGACCTCAACCTTCTCGTGAAAGAAGGATGAGAAGTCATCGGCGGTTATAGAGGAGGGGGGTGGGGGAGGAGGAGGGGTGAGGAGAGAGGAAAACGTAGCATAGAGTTTACGTGGGTTGGAAACAGAAGATTGAATCTTAGAAAGGAAAAATGCAGACTTAGCAGAGGAGAGGTTAGCGGAGAAGGAAGCCAGGAGTGTGTGGAAGTCTGACAGAGCTACAGGGGATTTGGATTTTCTCCATTTCCTTTCTGCCGCACGCAGCTTCAGTCGGTTAGCCCGAATGGAATCGGTTAGCCAGGGGGCGGGCGGGGACGAGCGGGTTTAGCGGATAGAGGACAGAGTAGGTCAAAGGAGGAGGAGAGAGAGGAAAGTAGGGTGGATGATGCAACTTCAGCAGGTAGCTGAGAGAAGGCATCAGTAGGGGAAAGGAAGACAGGACAGTAGCTGACAGGGCAGCGGGTGAGAGAGAGCGGAGGTTGCGACGGACAAGGACAGTGGGAGCAGGTGAAGATGGTTTGGGGACAGAGGGGAGGGGAGGGAGAAAGACAGAAAGGAATGGTCAGACACATGTAGGGGGGATACCGTAATGTTGGGTGAGGCGCAGTTCCTGGTGAAGACCAGGTCCAGTTGGTTACCGGCCTTGTGGGTGGATGGGGATTCAGCCACGGTGAAGTCAAAGGACTGAAGCAGGGGGAGGAATGCAGAGGCCTGGGAGGACTCTAGCTGCAGGTTGAAGTCCCCGAGGAGTGAGACAGGAGTGCCATCCTCAGGGAAGGCACTGAGTAGGGCATCCATCTCGTCTAGGAAACTCCCCAGTGGACCTGGAGGGCGATAAAGAACAATGATGTGCAGTTTGCATGGAACAGTGACAGTGACAGCATGAAATTCGAAGGAGGAGGGTGAGAAGTGAGGCAGAGGAACAATACCAAATCTCCACAGGGGAGAAATGAGTATACCTGTCCCTCCACCTCTACCTGAGGGTCGTGGAGTGTGGGAGAAGGTGTAGGCGGCAGAGAGGGCAGCAGGGGTGGCCGTGTCTTGCGGAGTGATCCAGGTCTCCGTAAGCGCCAGGAACTGCAGGGAGAGTAGCGAGGCCTGGGCCGAGATGAAATCGGCCTTCCGGACAGCGGACTGGCAGTTCCATAGTCCGCCTGCTACCACCACGTCAACACCGGGAGATCTAGGAGGGTGGGTGAGGTTTGACAGATTACAGGTGTGGGTAGAATTTCTCCATCTAGGCAATCTAGAAGAGGAGACATGGACTGGGATAGGGAGGAAGCATGTAGAGTTAGATGCAGAGGAAGTAGAACAGGGAGATACAAAACTATGATACTCACCGTGCGGCGAGCACTCCTAGCTGGCCCCCTCGGTGGACTCCTGCAGGTAGACTCCTTTGTCTTTGTCCGCCGAGTCTTTGTACTCCTGCAGGTAGACTCCTTTGTCTTTGTCCGCCGAGTCTTCGTCCGGGGAGGCTAGGACGGGGAGGCTGCCGCGAAAAGCTGCCGCTATCCACAGCTATGGCTGCTAATATAGGCGAGTGATGCTAAGAACTAAGTGGCGAGTGCCACCTGCTAACAAAGCACAGTGATTAACAGCTATGCTTTCTTCCGTTAACTAAAGGAACGCTCAACTACAAACACGCTCTGATACAAACAGACCGATTCAAAACAGCTGACTCATAATCAACTTTGAAATCAAACTATTATGTATATGTAATCTACTAACTGCTGGACATCAGCGACACAATAGCTAGCTAGTTATAAAAGCAGAGTAGCAATTAAGTGCCAAATCTACCCAATGGGACAGGCTATGACCACAGAAGCTAAACAACGAAATCTAATGCCGAAAGGTAAACTTAGCTGATACGCGACAGGACCGAACTAGCCGAGTAAAATGCACACTGACTGAGTTCTGGCTAAACACGCTTATATCCTCCTGCTGACAAAGCACAGTGATTAACAGCTATGCTTTCTTCCGTTAACTAAAGGAACGCTCAACTACAAACACGCTCTGATACAAACAGACCGATTCAAAACAGCTGACTCGCAATCAACTTTGAAATCAAACTATTATGTATATGTAATCTACTAACTGCTGGACATCAGCGACACAATAGCTAGCTAGTTATAAAAGCAGAGTAGCAATTAAGTGCCAAATCTACCCAATGGGACAGGCTATGACCACAGAAGCTAAACAACGAAATCTAACGCCGAAAGGTAAACTTAGCTGATACGCGACAGGACCGAACTAACCGAGTAAAATGCACACTGACTGAGTTCTGGCTAAACACGCTTATATCCTCCTGCTGACAAAGCACAGTGATTAACAGCTATGCTTTCTTCCGTTAACTAAAGGAACGCTCAACTACAAACACGCTCTGATACAAACAGACCGATTCAAAACAGCTGACTCGCAATCAACTTTGAAATCAAACTATTATGTATATGTAATCTACTAACTGCTGGACATCAGCGACACAATAGCTAGCTAGTTATAAAAGCAGAGTAGCAATTAAGTGCCAAATCTACCCAATGGGACAGGCTATGACCACAGAAGCTAAACAACGAAATCTAACGCCGAAAGGTAAACTTAGCTGATACGCGACAGGACCGAACTAGCCGAGTAAAATGCACACTGACTGAGTTCTGGCTAAACACGCTTATATCCTCCTGCTGACAAAGCACAGTGATTAACAGCTATGCTTTCTTCCGTTAACTAAAGGAACGCTCAACTACAAACACGCTCTGATACAAACAGACCGATTCAAAACAGCTGACTCGCAATCAACTTTGAAATCAAACTATTATGTATATGTAATCTACTAACTGCTGGACATCAGCGACACAATAGCTAGCTAGTTATAAAAGCAGAGTAGCAATTAAGTGCCAAATCTACCCAATGGGACAGGCTATGACCACAGAAGCTAAACAACGAAATCTAACGCCGAAAGGTAAACTTAGCTGATACGCGACAGGACCGAACTAGCCGAGTAAAATGCACACTGATTATCGTGATTATTTTTATAATTATTATCACCATCATCATTTATTGCCATCATATTATTATATTATATATATTATATTATTATTATTATTATTATTAGCAATCATCATCAGACATCATCATCATCGTCATTATGGGAGACTCGATTTCATTGCCCTCTCCCAATTTCCTCCCGGGATAAAAATTCTCCGTATTTCTCGCGATTTATGATTTATTATTTTTTTCGTTATCACAACCTGTTTCTGGCTTCAATGCACAGCGTGCATAAAACAACAATACAGCGACACCAAACACACGCGGGAAATACTAAGTCATAAATCTATATCTATATCTTGACATGTATGATTATTATTCTCACCTCCAGATCATAGCAAATCTGTCCCTTGCCATGGCCGGGAAATTTGTCTGAAATAGCCACTTCTTTTGCCGCCAATGGTCCCTCCTTGCTGGCAGCCGAAGAATGCCCATGGCGACACACAGCCCAATGAAGGTTTTCATTTCTGTCATTGTAACAGGTGTCCACTTGCTGCTCGATGGAGTTTCATTCCTGCTTTGTTCTGCATATAAATTTGTCTCAGTCACAAGTCTCAACCAGAGCTCTTCTGTGAAAATTTTGGAAAACACCAGTAAAGGTGTTGCATCGTCCGGCAAGTCAATCTTCACTCCTGGCTTGCGACTAAACTCTCTCTTACGACATGGGTGGTAGCTCCCCATTTTCCACTCATCTTGGAAGCCGACAAACTCTCCCAAATCCACCTCTTCCTCCTCTTCAAACATGCCGCGCATCCACTGATCCCTGGCTAATGGGTCAGCAGGAACATCATCTGAATCTTCCAGCTCATCTTCCAACTCATTTTCATTTACACTGCTTTCCTTAAAACTGTACTCCACATCTTCAATATCACTCCCGTCGCTCAAGTCATCCATCTTCGCTGTCAATGTGCAACTCGTAAAAAACAAACACACAAAACAAAGCCGACACCAACGTGCACTTCATTTCCCCCACGTCTATTTCAGCGAATCACAGCGCATTTTATTAATCGCAAAATCGAAGCGACCAAAACGTCACTCCCGGTCTGAAAGGTATAAACACACAAATGCTGCATCCGGTCTAAATGGGTTAAAGAACTGACTCTCTGTCAGGGTGTGAGGCACTGTGAATAGTATGTGCAAGTGTGTGATTGTGAGTGAGTGTGAGACAAACTGTGAGTGTATCAGAGTGTATGACTGTGAGTGTATGAGAGTGTGAGCTTGTCTGAGACTGAGACAGAGTGTGAGAGTGTGTGAGCCTGTCTGCCTGCTGGGCCTTTCTGCTGTTTATCTGATCTGACCCTTAATACTTCATGTCTGACCTTTGACCCATATGGTGCACCTATGTCTGTTTGTGTTTGTGTGTGTGTGTGTGTGTGTATGTGTGCGTGCATGCATGTGTGCGTGCGTGCGTTTATGTGTGTGTGGAGAGGCTAGGACCAGAATAGGGAAGAGAAAGTTACATACGCTCACATTGTGCCTGTTGCATACAGTATATAGAAAATATATTGATATCCTGCTATTAGCAGCACATATGATGTACGCTGGCGCCATTTGCTGGACGAAAAAAGGAACTGTATGTTGGCCCTTGCCCCAAGTTCCAAACAGCACAATTTATGCTTGTAAAACGCCACCAAATCTCTCCTTGACCCCCAAAACACAACCAAAAAATAGGTGCAAGCACAATCAATGAATACATAACTGAATGGTAAAATATCTACCCCATTAGAATAGGAAAAATGAATTTTTAGTACTATTTTAACATTAAAATGTTAATTTTACAATTTTCTAACTGCTGTGCGCACATATTTAATTTAGTGCTATTACAAGCATGCAACAGTATCAAAGACTACAATGCCTTTTTTGCTACATTAAATGGCCTAGCTTCATTCTTTACTACCTCTGCAAAGCGTACCGAAGCTCTGGATGATATTATCAACATTTCCCAGTGGGAGAGAGGGAGAGAGGGAGAGAGGGAGGGAGAGAGAGAGAGAGAGAGAGAGGGGGAGAGGGGGGGAGAGAGAGAGAGAGAGAAGAGGGGGAGAGAGGGAGGGAGAGAGAGAGAGAGAGAGAGAGGAGAGAGAGAGGGGGAGAGAGGAGAGAGAGAGAGAGAGAGAGAGAGGGGGAGATAGAGGGAGAGACAGAGAAGAGAGAGAGATAGAGAGGGAGAGGGGGAGAGAGGGAGAGAGAGAGAGAGGGGGAGAGAGGGATAGAGAGAGAGAAGAGGAGGAGAGAGAGAGAGAGAGAGGGGGAGAGAGGGAGAGAGAGAGAGAGGAGGAGGAGAGAGGGAGGGAGAGAGAGAGAGAAGAGAGGAGAGAGAGAGAGAGAGAGAGGGGACAGAGAGAGAGAGAGAGGGGGAGAGAGGGAGGGAGAGAGAGAGAAGAGGGAGGGAGAGAGAGAGAGAGAGAGAGGGGGACAGAGAGAGAGTTAGAATGGCAGTTAAAATGATAAACAAAATGTTCCATCAATCAGCAATTGACCTCAAAAAATTAACCAGCAGAACAACCAAGAACCAAACCCCCAAACAATTGTTTGATGATGAATGCAAATCTATTAGAAAGAATCAAAGACAGTTATCCAACATCTAGAACATACTCTTTTTCTCACCAGTCCACAAAACCTATTAGCGTATAGATTACTTTTTCGTGGACAAGATCCTTCTTCCATTAATAACTGAATGTGACTACCATGCAATAGTCATTTCCGACCACGCTCCATTGGTGATGACATTGAACATACCAAACTCACATTCCAATTACCGCCCTTGGCGCTTTAATACATTATTACTTTCAGATAAGGCCTTTGTTGAGTTTATCTCACTCAAATAAATATATTCTTAGAACTTAACCAGACCCCGGAATGTCTTCCTCAGTGGTGTGGGAATCAATGAAAGCATATTTAAGAGGGCAAATGATATCCTACAGTGCCCAACTTAGAAAGGCCCAGAATGAACGATTAGATAAATTAACAAATGATATTTTAAACATAGACATGCTTATTGCCCGTGCACCAACGCCTGACTTACTTAAACAACACTTGATGCTCCAAACAGAATTTAATCTTTTGTCAACAAGGCATGCTGAGAATCTTATTAATAAAACACGACACAGGACTTATGAGTTTGGGAGAAAACTGGTAAAATTCTTGCTCATCAACTACGCCAGAGAATCGCTGCCCAATCTATACCTGGAATAAAAGATACATTTGGCATCAAACATACAGACCATGTAGAGATTAATCAGTGCTTTCAGGAATACTACTCCCAACTATATACATCTGAATCGCACAATAACAAAACACTTTTTGACTCCTTCTTTGATAAAATAATCATTCCCTCAGTTGATGAAGAGACTGCGGCTAATCTGGAAAACCCGTTCTCTGTACAGGAACTTATCACTGCAGCTAAATCCATGCAAAATGGAAAATCGCCGGGTCAGATGGATTCCCAGTGAATTTTATAAGACATTTGCTGATCAATTGGCCCCCATTCTGCTATTGGTCTTTGATGAGTCATTTGAATCTGGTTCGTTGCCCCCAACAATGCGTCAAGCAGTCATCTCTCTTATTCTTAAAAAAGACAAACCGCCCCTGGAGTGTGGTTCATTTCGGCCCATTTCCCTATTAAATGTAGATAGTAAATTACTTGCAAAGATATTGGCCCGACGTTTGGAGGCTATATTGCCCTCTATTATATTGGATGACCAAACAGGGTTTATAAAAAATCGCCACTCATTTTTCTATTTACGTCGCTTATACAATATTTTGTATGATCCCACTGCACCTGACACTCCTGAAGTAATAATATCACTTGATGCTGAGAAAGCGTTTGACAGGGTGGAGTGGGACTACCTTTTCTATACCTTAGTTCGATTTGGATTTGGACCAAAACTTATATCTTGGATTAAGATTCTTTATTTTTCCCCCTTAGCTGCAGTACGTACAAACTCCACCCTCTCTCCTTTTTTTTCACTCAGACGCGGCACTAGACAGGGATGCCCTCTGTCACCCCTTCTGTTTGCTGTAGTGATCGAGCCACTTGCCGCAGCTATACGTAGCGAGACTAGGATCAAGGGTATACGAAGAGGAACTATTGAGCATAAAGTATCACTCTATGCTGATGATATGCTTTTATATATTTCTGATCCATTAATTAGTATACCCAAAACAATTGACCTACTAAATGAATTCGGCAGGATATCTGGATATAAAATAAATCTGCAGAAGAGTGAACTTATGCCTATAAACGCAGCAGCCAAATCGACCCCACCCAATCTAATACCCTTTAAAATGAGTACGCACAAGTTTAAGTATTTAGGTATCTGGGTCACATATCACTTTAAAGATCTTTATAAGGCCAATTTCCCCCCACTTATGGCGATTCTGAAACAGGACCTAGAAAGATGGGACATTCTGCCTTTGGCGTTGGGAGGTAGAATAAATACAATAAAAATGAATGTTCTTCCTCGGTTTCTGTATATTTTTCAATGCCTCCCTATATTTCTGACTAAAACATTCTTCATGTACATCGATGGGCTAATATCTTCCTTTATCTGGCAAAAAAACGACCACGGATAAACAAAAATATATTGCAACGTCACCGTCTGCACGGTGGACTAGGTTTGCCCAATTTTCGATTTTATTATTGGGCTGCTAATATCAGTATCATGCTACATTGGAAGCATTACTCACTTGATAACACTCTGCCTAAATGGCTACTATTGGAGGGCACCTCCTGTAGATCTCTTCACTACATGCGCTACTCTGCTCGAAGCTCCCACTTTCTGAATCTATATCTACATACACTGCCAACCCAGTTGTAAAGCACTCTCTTAAAATTTGGGCACAATTCAGGCGATCCTTTTCACTCAATGACCTCTCTATTCATGCCCCAATAGCAAAAAATAACATGTTTGCACCCTCTATGACTGATGAAGCATATGGTAGTTGGGCTCAGATGGGACTGACCAAGTTGAGCAACATGTATGATGGGGAAATTGTATGTCTTTTGAACAACTTAGATTGAAATACAGTGTCTCCGTACTCACTTCTTTCGATTTCTACAGCTTCGTAGTTTTTATTTGCATCCACTTCCCAATTTCCATTGCTACCCCCTGATTCTTTCACAGATTCATTACTAAATCTTAATCCCAATGCAAAGCAAGTTATAGGAACAGTAAAATTCTTTACTTAATTTACATGATTTGCAACCTTTGACATTGTTGAAGAGCCGGTGGGAAGAAGACTTGGGTATATCACTTTCTGTGAAACCTGGCATGGTGCTTTGGACAGAATACATTCTTCGTCAGTTTGTTTGAAGCACACGGTTATTCAATTCAAGATAATACATCGATTACATTGGTCCAAGGTAAGACTAGCAAAATGTACACCAGATATTGATCCAACTTGTGACCGGTGTAAACAAGCACCAGCTACTCTCTCACATATGTTTTGGCAATGCCCGAGGCTGTCTGAGTTCTGGCTCTCAATATTTAAATTTATCTCAGAAGCATTAGAGATAACTATAGAACCCTCTGCCATTGTTGCAATATTTGGGGTGGTCCCATCTGATACTCTGATCAGAAGACATGTTAAAATAATAATAGCCTTTGCTACCTTTCTGGCAAGGAGATTTATATTATTGAAGTGGAAGGATACTTTTTCTCCAACTTTTAGCCACTGGATCAAAGACCTTATGTATCATCTGACTTTAGAAAAGATCCGTTTGCTCTACAAGGAGATATTCTTTTAGCTTTGAGGACATATGGCAACCTGTACTGACATATATAGAAGATAGACGCTTCTAAGATCTCCGCCAATGATACGCCATGAACCACTTCCTCCTTTATTCAAGTACTTTTAATTTTCATTATTTTATTTATTTGTTTGTATATTCATTTTTTGTTTTTTTTTTTGTATATGTGTATGTGTATGTATCTGGTTTTATTTGACTATTTACTGAATATGAAGTACCAGTGCAATGCGGGTGGGGCTCTGTTGGAGAACGAGGGGGTAGGGTGAAAATATTGTAAAGAAGAATTGTATTGTTATTTCTATGTTATTTGTGAAATAAAAAGACTTTGAACAAAAAAAAAAAAAAAAAAAAAGACAGTTATCCAATCTGAAACATCATCAACCACAAAACCCAGATTTACACCTCAGCTACTGTGAAACAGGTACATTTTACAAACAAACCTTAAAAGCGAAGACACAAAAACACATCTCCAAAACGCTTGTTGAAATTGAAGATTCTATTAACCAAAATCAGTTCTGGGAAAAATAGAATAACTTAACTAACAAACAAAAAACACAAAGTAGCCATACAAAATTATGAAATCTGGAAAAACTATTTTAAAAACCTATATAGAGAACTTGCTCCAAGAAATCTCCAAATTGAACAGAAACAAATCCAAGAAAAGCTAAAAATACTTGAATCAACAATAAAGAACAATCAAAACCCATTGGATAACCTAGTTACACTAAAAGAGCTAAAAGAACAACTCAAAACAATTAAACCTAGAAAAGCATGTGGCCCTGACAGTATCAGAACAGAAATGCTTAAACACAGTAACTCTAAACTGCAGGGGGCCTTACTTAAATTATTAAACCTGGTACTACAGGCAGGCTGCTTTCCTGACATCTGCAATCAAGGGCTTATATCCTCAATGGAGACAAGTGGAGACAAAGAGAGACAAGTGGAGACAATTTGACCCCAATAATTACCAAGGCATCTGTGTGAACAGTAACCTGGGGAAGATTTTCTGCAGTATTCTGAATGCCCGAATACAGGCCTTCCTTAATGAACAGTGTCTTGAGTAAGAGTCAGATTGGCTTTCTTCCAAAACATCACACTACTGACCATATCTCCACCCTACTCACCTTAATTAGGAAACATGTGCACCAAAAAAATAAAGGAAAAATCTTTGCCTGTTTTATAGACTTCAAGAAAGCATTACATTAAATTTGGCACAAGGATCTGTATTACAAAATTCTGCAAAGTGGTGTTGGGGGTAAATACATACTGAATGTAAATCCATGCGGACAGTCCCACAGGACTGTGTGTCCGTCGTTCGGATGGGACGGTAAAAACCACGGTCCTGACTCTTTGTGGTCATAAACGGGTTAATGTTCACATTAAGATCTTTGCTCCATTTCCCCCTCAATGGCTGGCAGTATAGTGTGGGCTGGCAGTGTAGTGTAATGGTTAGGGAACTGGGCTTGTAACTCAGAGGTTGCAGGTTAGATTCCCAGGTGGGGGCACTGCTGTTGTACCCTTGAGCTAAAGGTACTTAACCTGAATTGCTTCAGTAAAATATCCAGCTGTATAAATGGATTGTATGTATAGAAATGTAAACTGTGTAAGTCACTCTGGATAAGAGCGTCTGCTAAATGTAAGACTTTAAGACTTTTTTCCCCAAGTCACGGTTCGGTACATTTTCGATACAAAACGTGCCGAACCGTGTCTTCAAATCCAGTACGTACCGAATCGAGATTTTTGTTTACCGTTACACCCCTACTAGCCCAAGAGACCACCATGGGTTTCCCAGAACCCAGTTCCCACAGTAGAACTGAGGCTGTTCTGTGTCTGTTCAGCACTGTTCTC
>JAINUG010001081.1:0-32798 GCA_029706075.1 Aldrovandia affinis
GAAGGATACAATATAGGCTACATGAAAGGGTGTTACGCATGTTAGTTATAAATATATAAACCATACAATTAGCGAAACACATTTATTATAAAATGTTACTTTTATTAGTTTTGCAGAATTATTCACAACATTACTATTACCTTAACTGCCTAATATAATTTAAAGAGAACACATATAGGCCTAGCTATGTTAAGAGGAAGGACTGTCACTGCCATACCCGCAGCATCCAGAATGGATTATTCTGACAAGCGCGCCAAACTGTGGCGCAAATCTAGGTGTCTCACGCTGCGTGGAGAATTTATTAATTTTATTTGTAAAAATGTCATTTCGGTCGACCAACAGCCCATCAACCAAACAATCGACCAGTCGACTAAATGGGGTCAGCCCTAATTACCTGTATTGTTCATTTTATGAATAAGACTGTATATATTCAGTCACAGTTTACCTGTCCAAGGGATCCTCAGGTTCAGGTGCAATCAGAAGTCCGAACACCGCGTCCAGGATCTCTCTCATTGTTGTGTGCGCTGAATAGTTCCGATCAAATATATTGTGACAGATGCGTCCCACGCTGTTCACGTTACAGTGGTAAATCTAGTTTAACTTTAAGGAATTTAATTGATTTATATTTGGAGGTTGAAGGCTTTATATACCGGCACCATGTCTTTGCTACATAAACACACAATATACGATGGTGGATATTTGATAGATAGCTAGAGATGTCTCTTTACAGAGTGCAGTGGAAAAAAAGCCAAATGATATGATACTAAGAGTGGGCTACTCTTCAAACGTAACAATTGACACACACTGCGACCAGGATTCAATTCCACCTAGGTCACACCAGTTTGGCTCTGGCCGGGATTGCCAATAGGGGTGACAATTGGCTGTCCGCCTCAGGGAGGGGGGAGGGTAAAGCCGATATGAGATCGCTGCATATATGAGCGTGTGTTACGGTGACTGTGGTGGGTGACCTCTCATACGAGGGTGTGGATATTTGACATGAAAAAACAGGGTATAATTGGCTACTAAAAATAGGGAGAAAATTGGGAATAAAAGCATAAACAGAAAATAAAAAATAATAAATAAAAAACAATAAAAAATTGACACACACACAAGAAAAGGATTCTTGCCAGCCTTTAAAAAAACAACAAAAATAAAAAATTATTCCCAGCAATTTTTCTTTCATCCTAATTTGGAATGCACAGTTGTGATTGTAGTCTTGTTCCATTGCTGAAACATCCTCAATTTGGGAGGGAACACACTAGCATTTCTAGACATGCTATTCTCTTGGCATTGACAGATTAGTTCCACAACCATGGATCTATGCCTTTAAAGTAAAGCCAACAAGACATATTTAGGCCTTATAATGAGTTTGTTTCAGTGGGAAGGATACGGGTGTGAGGAAACGCACCAGGGGGGGTTTCAGGGGGTATTCATCTCCAAACTGGCAGTACAGCTCAAAGGCCCCATCTTTATACGGCGTATCAGGAGGCCCATTCATCAGAATCTTCCAGAATGCTGAAAGGATAATAATGGCCAACGCAATTTCAGGCATGCTACCTGCAGGTACATAGATTTTCATTGTTGTCAGGCGCCCATGCTAACTATGCTAGCCATTGGTGGATTGGATGTTCTAACAAGAAGAGTGTGAGCCCCTATTACTGTGGAAAAATCACCCTTTTGGTCTTCTATAAAAAGGCAATTTGATGAAATATGGTCTATTTGTTCTCTAAATAATTCTCACCCTCATCTCCCATTCGTTGTGGCTATAAAGCCTCACAATACTCTAAAAAATAACAAGGTGGAGCTAGTTATTTTTCTCTTACAACCACAGTGACATGTTCCTCACCTGTAGAAAATCTATATTATATTTTACAATAGCTGACACTGTGCGTTTTCAGGAGAACATCCGCAGCGATCTTTCCCATGTTACTTACTGAAGTCGCTCTCTGAGGGCAGCACTGTGCAGTATGGATGTGGATCACAGTGCAGGCTTTTCAGCTCCTCCAGAATTCGTCTGTCCTTCTCCATGAATCGACCGCTCTTGCATTCCTGAATCTTCTTTTTCAAAGCACTGCATGAAAAGGTTTGCGAACATCATTTGCAGAAATTGTAAAGTGTTTCCCCATTGCACCTAAAAATGCCAATTTCTGGTATTATGCGACTTTGTAATCTGGATAGATTCATGAGCTTCCCTGCCCTAGGCTTACTCAAATCTGATTGGTGCATCAAATTAATGAGGAGTATGGTGGCTGGTGCAGTTTATCATTTCATACAACCCCCATGACTGTGCCCACCCCATCCTCTAACTAGTGCTTCCTCTTGTCCATCTGTATTGATCCTCCAACTTGGCACTACTAGCATCCAAACAGTTTGCGCGGACAAGTTATCTGTGAATTATCCAGTTGGATATCACCGCGGAGCTATCCAACTGGATCGTTCACAGGTTAACTTCTCCAGGTACACTGCCCAGCTCAGTCATTTGCAGGTTACCTGGGACTGCCACATTTCTTCTTAGTGGGAATGAAATTGCGCTGTTGTAATTCAGCCAAATTATTGTCACCTCTACCAAGACCTCCATTTCTTCTTCATTAAATGTACATTTCCTCCATTTTAAATTGCGGTTTCCTCACATGCTCAAAACATCCCTTAAATATAGCGGTGCTGCTATTCAAGTTGCAGCAGTGTGCATTTACACAATTAGCTTGAGTAAATACCCCAATAAATGGGAAAACATGCAGCGATGCATAATTAGTGCTATCCTTAGTAAATCTGCCCCTTAGTCAATCTAGCGCATACATTATTTCCCAAAGCACCAACAGAGAATGTTCCGGCTTTGAATCGCCACCTCCATTTGGATTCCTGACTACACTATACCAGTTCCTGCTGGCTGCCAGAAGGCGCCATTAGACTTTTGTGTTCCCTGATTGTGTCATTGTATAATTGGTTAATTGTTTTATTTTCTTGAGTGTTTCCACCTGTTCCTGTTTCCTGACATTATTTAAGCTGCCTGTTTTCTTTGTTCTGTGCTCTGTCTTCAATGGTTTTTCCTTGTGTTTGCTAATCAGTGTTTCACTGTTACCATTTTGAGCCTTTGTCGTACAACTCGTGTTTGTTTTGTGTTAGTGTCTTATTACTTATACTCGTGTTTATTCTCTTCCCGTTCGTTTTGTTATTGTGGTTTCATTACTTCCATCGTGTTGAATAAATATTCAGTTCATTGTATTGCTGCCTCTGGCTTTGTCTCTGCAGCATTTCATACACAAGATCATCATTGTTCAGAAGTAGTGACAGACCATTGGTTTAGTATTAAAGCACACCCCCAAAGTTGGGCAGTTACATCACATCGGTGTGAGAAACTAGTCAGACCATAGCTAGGAGTGAGGCTAGATTAGTGTGAACTGTGTTCCTGCATGTATTCAGATGTACTTTTATGTTCTCAGGGGTATATATGATCTCACTTACTTTTGTGTCAAGGTCACTTTGTTGTTTAATTGCACAGGAAGTGCAACTTCTGGCTTGTCATCAAAGCCATGTGTTTGGAAGATTTCTGTCAAATTGGCCTGTTAAAACAAAATAGGTCAGCATGACTACACTGTGAACCTGATTACCTTTCATTGGTTTTCTCCTAATACTCTTTACAATCTAACTTCTTTAGAATTTTAATCAACCAAGCTAACTCGCTAATTAGAACTGAACAAGATAATGTAGCATTGTGATTTTATTCAACATTTAGTTTGGCGTGGTTTGAGATTTTAATGAAAGTTTAATTTAGGAGGGCGATTATGGAGAACTAAAATATAACATTTTTACTATACTCACCAGCGTCTGGATAGAGGATGCTTCAAATTTCTTCTTAAGTTTCCTTCTCTCCAGAGACAGGACTGTTTCCATTTCAAATAATCTTAATGCCTCTTTACCTGTCTTTGGTTTAAAACAGCAACCTCCTGTGTAAAATCAATCAGCATTTGGTAATTCATAAAAATTTCCAAACCCAAAGGATTCATAGTCAAAAACATATTTTCTATATGTTACATATTCAGTTACAGAGCACCTCTCCTGTGAACCTGTCAATTAATTATTCACGTATATCTGTGTTAATCAGTTATTATTTTGGCAATGTTTTCTTTTACATTTCTATTTTTAACAAAATGGACAAAAGCATCTGCAATGTGATGGAATTCAAATCTTGGAAATAGCACTGTGACCCCCGCCCGCCAACATCAGATCCATGGACAAATCACAGCTGATAATGTAATCACAATGCCACTGACCTGTTGTGCTGCTAATGCCATGCAGAACTGTGTTCACTTGTCCTCCAAGGAGGATGGAATCAACAACTATATTGGCATTAATAAGTTTTACTGCAACTTCCACGGGATCACTCCTAGAACTAATATTTTCAAAAGATAAACATATTAAGACTAGATGTAAGGCTAAATTCCATGGACATATGGCACATATACAATCTGAGCTCAGCACTCCCTTCCAATGAATCCAAAGAAATGCTCCGGTATCATAAGAACATAAGAACATAAGAATACATAATGATGAGAACGGGCCGTTCGGTCCATCTAGGCTCATCATGTCCTAATCTAAAAAGTATCTAGTACTACATCTAGCCTGGGCTTGAATAGCCCAAGCGTTTCTGCCTCTACTACCTGACCTGGCAAGCTGTTCCAGGCATTGACAACTCTCTGTGTAAAGAAAAGCTTCCTAATATCTGTGCGGAATTTGCCTTTAACTAATTTCCACCTGTGGCCTCTTGTTCTGCTGACCCCACTTATCTTAAAAAATCTTTGGTATTTTACTTTGTTAATCCCTTTTAGGAATTTAAAAACCTCAATCAAATCTCCCCTAAGTCTCCGTTTGCTAAGTTTAAATAGATTGAGTGCCTTAAGTCTATCATCATAACTTTTACCTTTCATACCAGGTATCAGTTTAGTTGCCCTTCTTTGGACTTTTTCAAGAGCTTCTATATCTTTCTTGTAGTGCGGTGCCAAGAACTGCACACAGTATTCTAAGTGCGGTCTGACAAAGGCATTATATAACATTAACCTCCTTTGATTTATACTCAATACTTTTTGCTATGTATCCCAGCATCCTGTTGGCTTTTTTCACTGCTGTAGCACACTGCTTTGATGCAGATAGGCTTTGATCAACTACAATTCCTAAGTCCTTTTCAAATTGAACACCTACTAACTTTTCTCCTCCCATAAAATACTCCTGTCTAATGTTTTTATTTCCCACATGTATAACTTTACATTTAACAATATTTAACCCCCTGAGGTCGGCTGGATCGGCGCCGATCCAAGCAGCAATACAAGTATATTACTATTTCTAACTTCGCGATATTTTATCATACACACGCGGCAAAAACATTGACAGAAACCTTAGAATCGCGACTTTCCGATTTGAGCACTGGCAAATCAAATGGGATTTTTAAAATTAGCTTAATTAGACCAAAAGTAAACCTTGCTTTTTACTCTGTTTTTTACCTTTTAGTAACGTCCCCCTTCTATTGACATGTTAACGAGGTGCTAATTTCGGGAGGTGCGTGGGGCCATGTGTGAAAACGCCGGCATAAACAACACAAACTGAAGAGGACAGTCTATGCTGATATTTATTTTATTTCGCTTGTTTTCAAATACTCGTGAAAATATATATAAATTCCGCGTCTTGTGACTACATATTCCGCATGTCGCAATGTAACAAATTGCAATAGGCACAGAAAATACTTTTCAAACAGCCTAAAATGTTATAAAATATATCGTATGTCTGTGTTTACGCTTGCAATCTGCCAGCAACAGTATATTCACGAGTATATTTTCAAATACTCGTGAAAATATATGAATTCGCGCCTTGTGACTACATATTCCGCATGTCGCAATGTAACAAATTGCAATAGGCACACAAAATACTTTTCAAACAGCGTAAAATGTTATAAAATATATCGTATGTCTGTGTTTACGCTTGCAATCTGCCAGCAACAGTCTATGCTATTGATTTTATTTCGCTTGTTTTTTTATTTTTTTACATCTTGTCTGTGTTTACGCTTGCAATCTGCCAGCAACAGTCTATGCTGATATTAATTTTATTTCGCTTGTTTTCAAATACTCGTGAAAATATAGCCTATGAATATCGCGTGTTGTGACGCCAAACATTCCGCGTGTTGCAACGTAACAAAGAGCCAAAATGAATATTCAGGTATTTAGCATTTAGCCCTCCCACAGCCTGAAATAAATGTGACCAGTTCTGATAAAAACAGGTTTTTAGCTATTTAGATCTCAGATGTGCTAAACTATTTTCACACCCTTACATAACCAAGACCTTGGTGAACAAACGCACATTGGCAAAACAATTCGTCACTATAGTTTAGTGTGTGCTTTCACATCTTTTGTGACAGCAGAAAAATTTACTATTTTTAACTTGTGTGTTTGTAGATCTATTTACAAGCTGCATATGATACTGACCAAACTATTGATGGCATACAAATGTAGCTGTGATTGTCCTTCAAATAAAAATATCAAACACTTTGGAGTAAGTGTGTGTTAAATTGATGAAATTGAGATAAATATCAGACCATGCCAAAATCTAAAAACATTAAAAGCTTAGCACGGACCTCAGGGGGTTAACGTCATCAGCCATGTATCTGCCCATTTTTGGATTTTATTTAAATCATCTTGGATTACTTTAGTCGATTCCAAACTGTTTGCCAAACCCCCAAGTTTTGTATCATCTGCAAATGTAACTATTTTGCTACTAATGTCCATATCAAGATCATTTATGTAAATAAGGAAGAGCAGAGGTCCCAGCACCGATCCCTGCGGAACACCACTGCCCACAGCACCGAGGTCAGATTCGGCCCCACCCACTATTACTCTTTGTATTCACCCTTGCAGCCAATTATGAACCCACTGTGAAACTACTCCTGCAATTCCTACTGAATTCATTTTAGCAATGAGCCTCTCATGTGGTACCTTGTCAAATGCTTTCTGAAAGTCCAAATATATAATATCATAAGCCTGGTTCAGGTCAACACACTTTGTAGCCTCTTCAAAAAAGTCCAGGAGGTTTGTTAGGCATGACCTCCCTTTGAGAAATCCATGTTGGCTCTCCCTTAAAATACTATTATTTTTCAAGAATGATTCCAACTTATCCCTAATAATACATTCCAGCATTTTACATGCAATGCAAGTTAAACTGACAGGCCTATAGTTCCCTGGGTCAGTACGGTCCCCCTTCTTATATATTGGAATTATACTACCCTGCTTCCAGTCATCTGGTATTTCTCCAGTGATTATGGATTGAATGAAAATATCTGTCAATGGTTTATATATAATTTCCCCAAGTTCTTTGAGTACTCTGGGATATATGCCATCCGGGCCTGCTGCCTTATTTGTCTTAAGTTTTTGTAGTTTTTGTAGTACTTCTACTTCCCTTATTTCAATGTCCTCCAAAACATTCTGTACCTTGTCTATACATTTAGGCATATTTATAACCTCTTCTCTAGTAAAGCTCTCCACAAAGTAACTGTTTAGTGTGTTTGTATATTATTATAAACCAAAGTTCCTTCCTTATTCTTAATGCACTTAACCTCATCCTTAACTTTCCTTTTTCTACTACAATATTGAAAAAACTTCTTAGGATTACTTTTTGCATCTTGGGAAATTTTAATTTCAAACCGCCTTTTAGCTGATCTTATTTCCTTTTTATGGCCTTAGCCCGCATATTACAATAATCTAACTTGTTTCTCTCTGAGTTATCCTTTTTATATACTCTGTACAGTCGTTTCTTTTGCCTCAAAATCTCCCGTAAAGATTTAGTCATCCACTGCGGAGCCAGTTTTTTCATCCTATTTTTCCTTACTTTGGGGATGAATTTACACTGTACATCTACAATAACCCTTTTAACCCTCTGAGGTCCCTGCTAAGCTTTTCGATGTTTTTTGATTTTGGCATGGTCTGATATTTATCTCAATTTAATCAATTTAACACACATTTACTCCAAAGTGTTTAATATTTTTATTTGAAGGACAATCACAGCTACATTTGTATGCCATCAATAGTTTGGTCAGTATCATATGCAGCTTGTAAATAGATCTACAAACACACAAGTTAAAAATAGTTAATTTTTCTGCTGTCACAAAAGTTGTGAAAGCACACACTAAACTATAGTGACGAATTGTTTTGCCAATGTGCGTTTGTTCATCAAGGTCTTGGTTATGTAAGGGTGTGAAAAATGTTTTAGCACATATGAGATCTAAATAGCTAAAAACCTGTTTTTATCAGAACTGGTCACATTTATTTCAGGCTGTGGGAGGGCTATATGCTAATTTACTGAATATTCATGATCCACACCTGAAAGATCATGGTCAAAGGCCATCAGACAAAGACATCTTGCAGAGTAGCCTACGCATTTCTTGCGACCAACAGAAGCCAGTTTGACAACATCCAAAGTCTGGCATTGGGCACAGGCACATGATCAAAAGTTTAAGATATTCATCTTTAAACGTCTGTAGGAAAACGAAAGCAAAATCCGTGTCTACGAAGACACGGAAAGACATAAACAAGACAAAACAAAATAACCAACGATCAGGAACAAACAAAACGTATCCAAAATCTCGGAATAAACTAAACGCTGGGAATCTAAACCACAATAAGCACACAAACAAGTTCTCGAGAGGCAAGAAACATTAATCACAATAGGTATTATCAAGCTAAGCTAGATAATGTCCAAGCGCCCGAAACAGAATGCCAGCTGGTTAAATATCCTCCGTTAATTATTCGCAGCAGTCCGCAATGATTCTGATTTTTTTCGTATAGCGTCACAAGACGCTGAATTCATATATTTTCACGAGTATTTGAAAATATGGTAAATCAAATAAATATCAGCATACACCGTCTGTTGCTGGCAGCTCGCAACCGTAAACACAGACAAGATCCGATATAATGTCGGGACATTGTTTACGCTGCAATTTCACACACGGAATTCATATATTGAATACGAGTATTTGATAACATGGCAAATCAAATATAGTTACTTACTCTTCGTCAGTTATTGTCTTCGCCGCTTTCCATCGATGCTCTCAAACACTGCAGCGCAGAAAATCTTTCCATCTTGAATAAAATTGTATGTCTGTATAAAATCTTGCTTCAAATTGTCGGGACAGTTTGTGTTGTTTACGCCGGCGTTTCACACATGGCCCCCGCCCCTCCCCACACCTCCCGAAACTCGCACCTAGTTACCATGTCAATAGAAGGGGACGTTACTAAAAGGTAAAAAACAGAGTAAAAAACAAGGTTTACTTTTGGTCTAATTAACCTAATTTTAAAAATCCCATTTGATTTGCCAGTGCTCAAATCGGAAAGTCGCGATTCTAAGGTTTCTGTCAATGTTTTTGTCGCGTGTGTATGATAAAATATCGCGAAATTAGAAATAGTAATATACTTTTATTGCTGCTGGGAGCGGCGCCGCTCCCGTCGACCTCAGGGGGTTAAATAGTCAATTTTTCATTCACAGTTCTGCAATCTAGAAGTTTTACCCAATCTATATTACTTAAATTCTCTCTCATTTTATTAAAGTCAGCTCGTCTAAAATTAAAAATTTGAGAGTTAGAGGCTGTCTTAACTTGCCAAAAAGTATCAAAAATAACTACACTGTGGTCACTTGCCCCTATTGGTTCTCCTACCTCTGTGCTGCAAATTCTATCAGGATTGTTACACAAAACCAGATCCAGTATTGATTTCCCTCTCGTAGGCTGAGTAACAGACTGTACTTATGGGAGGAGAAAAGTTAGTAGGTGTTCAATTTGAAAAGGATTTAGGAGTTGTAGTTGATCAAAGCCTATCTGCATCAAAGCAGTGTGCTACAGCAGTGAAAAAAGCCAACAGGATGCTGGGATACATAGCAAAAGTATTGAGTATAAATCAAAGGAGGTTATATTAATGTTATATAACGCCTTTGTCAGACCGCACTTAGAATACTGTGTGCAGTTCTGGGCACCGCACTATAAGAAAGATATTGAAGCTCTTGAAAAAGTCCAAAGAAGGGCAACTAAACTGATACCTGGTATGAAAGGTAAAAGTTATGATGATAGACTTAAGGCACTCAATCTATTTAAACTTAGCAAACGGAGACTTAGGGGGGGTTTGATTGAGGTTTTTAAATTCCTAAAAGGGATTAACAAAGTAAAATACCAAAGATTTTTTAAGATAAGTGGGGTCAGCAGAACAAGAGGCCACAGGTGAAATTAGTTAAAGGCAAATTCCGCACAGATATTAGGACGTTTTTCTTTAGACAGAGAGTTGTCAATGCCTGGAACAGCTTGCCAGGTCAGGTAGTAGAGGCAGAAACGCTCGGGCTATTCAAGGCCAGGCTAGATGTAGTACTAGATGTTCTTTAGATTAGGACATGATGAGCCAAGATGGGCCGAACGGCCCATTCTCATCATTATGTATTCTTATGTTCTTATGTACCAAAAAGCAGTCATTGACCATATCTAAAAACTCCTCTTCACATTTGCCCTGACCTGTCACTATCTCCCAATTAATAGAGGGGTAATTGAAGTCGCCCATTATTATCGTCTCTCCTTCAGCACAGATTTGTTTTATGTTACCAAAGAGCGTACTATTTATGTTACTGTCTGAAGCTGGAGGTCTATAGCATACTCCTATATTAAGGCCCTTCTCACGATCTCCCATGCAAATAATTTATGAATCATCATAAATTGTGCACAATGTACAGCAGGACATACTAACTGATGTACACAATATAAAACATTCATGTGTAGTGTGCTGCTAAAAAAGAAAGTGTTGAATTAGTGTCACTTTACCCCTGATCGTGTCCGTCTGTGAGACACAGCATGCGGAGTGTGCAGCCTGGAAACTGCTTCTTGACATTTTGGAGCTCAGAAAGTCCAAGATTCAAGGCATCATACAATGGGGTATGCCCAGATGCTTTAAGCTCATCCACATAAGCCTGAAGCACACCAAATAAAAAAGGTTATTATCAAGGCAGTGCCGTAGTTCTGTGTGGCTCAGTAGGTAGAGCATAGCGTTGGCAACATTTATTGCCCCACTGGGACCACATATTCAGTCCTGAAAAATGTATGCATTCACTACTATAAGTCGCTTTGGATAAAAGCATCTGCTAAATGGCATATGCAGTATATATATACACTACCGGTCAAAAGTTTTAGAACACCCCCATTTTCCAGTTTTTATTGAAATTTAAGCAGTTCAAGTCCAGCGAATAACCTGAAATGGTACAAAGGTAAGCAGAAAACTGCCAGAGGTATACAAAAAAAAGGTTTAGGTTACCAAAAACTGAAAAATAATGTACATTTTTTGGCAGTGAGTAGTTTCCTACACCATCAAAAGGCACTTCCTGACAGGAAGAGATCTGGCAGACCCAAAGCTACAACAAAATCAGAAGACAAGTTTCTGAGAGTCAACAGCTTGCGTGATAGGCGGCTCACAGTACAACAACTTCAAGCACAGCTTAACACTGGTCGAACTAAGGAAGTCTCAGTTTCAACTGTGAAGAGAAGACTTCGAGCTGCAGGTTTGACAGGTCGAGTGGCAGTAAGAAAGCCATTGCTAAGATGGCAAAATAAGAAAAAGAGGCTTGCCTGGGCCATAAAGCACCGCCAGTGAACTACTGAAGACTGGAAGAAGGTCTTATGGACTGATGAATCAAAATTTGAAATCTTGACATTTTGTAGGCCATCGAGTAGCCGAAGGATGGTTCCTCAGTGTGTGACCGGTCACACTGTCAAACATGGAGGAGGAAGCGTGATGGTCTGGGGCTCTTTTGCTGGATCCAGAGTGACTGTTAACCCACGTTAACCCATGACTTGTTCCCTGAAAATTGTATTTTTTATAATTCACTAAAAAACTCACTCCCCAAAGGGTTAAACATCACCTATAGGATAATAAAGTTGTGTGTTACTGAAACCTGCTGCTGACCAGGTTTTACAAGAAACTATACACTGTTAATACAGAAAAAGGTTTACAACTGAATACATACATTTTTTAGTATATGGGGTCCCAATGGGAATCGAACCCACAACCTAAGCATTGTCAGCGCCGCGCTCTACCTAGCGCCAAGCCACACAGAACCACAACTCCTTATACTTTATCCACATCTTTCACTGCACATCTACAAACAGCATATCTTTTCATGAAGCATTCACTTAAAAAAATATTTTGGTTCATTACAAAATATATACACTACCGGTCAAAAGTTTTAGAACATCGTCATTTTCCAGTTTTACTGAAATTTAAGCAGTTTTTGGTACCCTAAATTTTTTTTTTTAACCTCTGGCAGTTTACCGTTTACCTTTGTACCATTTCAGGTTATTCACTGGACTTGAACTGCTTAAATTTCAGTAAAAACTGGAAAATGGGGGTGTTCTAAAACCTTTGACCGGTAGTGTATATATATGCCTGGTGGGTGGGTTGATATTCACTTGTATAAAGCAACTAGGGCAGTGAAATACAAAAAATGTTGGAGTGGATCATTTATAATTTACTGTGTATATTGTACATATTTTTGATTTTTTTTTTAGTAACAAAAATATTACCCTGAACGTGTCCATTGATTCTGTGAATGCTTTAAAGTTCACCTCCTTTCCAAACTTTACAAGACCAATGATATGAGGAAAATCATATGCCGTGGTCCTGTCGATAAACGAAAGGAACAGCTGCTTGATGGCCTCAATCCTTTTCCTTGATTCGTAGCAGCCGCCTGACATCGAGGAACTTGAATCCACGAGCACCTAATATCAAGCCAGTTCATAAACACTGTAATTCTGCACGTTATCAAATCAGAGAACTTTTGAGGCAAAACTATCTTGATAATACTCATGACTGGTGTAGTAAGTCTAAAATATGAAGGTGTTTGATGCGTCTTTAGCAACTGAGCAATCTCAGGCCCAAAGCCATATCATATGAAAAAATATTCTGTTAAATTGGTCCCAACCTCACAAGTGAACAAATAATTCCTCAAATGTATTTTATCCAATTAAATAATTGCATGCACATAGAATTTGCCCATATGGTTGGTTTATTAATCTCTTATCGTCTTCATTTTCTCAAGCTTCATGTAATGTGTGAAACCTGTGAGTCATCTATGCTATCTTCCCCTCTACACATTCCATCATTCTCTCCCTCTAAGTGAAGGATTGCGTCTTTTTAATGACCGGTTTCAATTACACGTTATCCACCATGTAACCATAATGATGTAATATACCTGTACCTCAAAACCAGCTCTAATTCTGAAATACAGGTCTGCAACAGAAATCACATATAAATATGTATTTATTATATAACTTATATTCATTCATCTTGAATAATGATTCATTTTTAGTTACCAGTATTGCTTCTTTTGGCACTCTGTTCATTCTGTAGGTCTGGTCGGTTCTGAAATCTCCAAGTCTTAAAGAAAAAACAATGCAATGACCAAATAGTTTTCATGAAAAACACCACCCCCATGATAATTCACAACCTGAGCAATAGTGGACTTGGCTTCCAATTACTTTGATGCTCCAATATTGAACGGTGGGTGTCACATAGGCTAGCTAACATACACACGCACCAGAAGAATTACCCACAACTGTAATTGACAGCTCAGAAGAAAAAAAAAACGATACGGTGTGCACTGCCTTCCCTGGTCGTCAGGCCCGATTGGAGGCAGCATTTGGCTGTCCACCCCGGAGGGGGGGGGAGGGGTGAGCCGGCTCAGGTCCGCCGTGAGGCACGTAAGGGAATCTACAGAATGTGGGTGGGCAAATTCTGTCTCGAAGGAAGTGGAGTTTGCTGCACTCGGAGAATTAGCTTGCCTTGTAGAGACGAGTGGCGGACTCGTGTGGGGAGGGTAAATCAAAATAAATAGAGGGTGTAATTGGCTACCAAATTGGAAAACTGGAAAAAATCTGAAAACAAAATGTTAAAAAAATTATCTGTTTCCATTTCTGAGAAAGCTAAAACTATTATCCAAAGAAAAGCGCTGTCTAAAAGGAACCACAGGCCGGACAGTGAATTTAAAGCTAGTGAGGGATGGTTCTTGCGGTCAGAAAAGACAGCCTTGAAATTCTCCCCCCTCAATCAAACCCCTCTCCCCAAGTCTCCTTTTGCTTATTCTAATACGCGATCTCTGCTGATTAAAACAAACTCAAATTAAAGGGTATTGGTCGATTTATCCTAAATTATAATAAATTGTTAATGTTAATTCAGTAGCTGGTGCCACGTGATTGGCTTGACTCACCTCTAAAGTAGATAACTCAGTCATATTTAATAGCCAGCACATACAGTATGTGTGATTAATATACTACAAGGACAGCTAGACTGTCAACAGTGTAAAGTAATTTTAACTTCCTTGTTTGGAGGAGTGTCCAACTGCAAATGCTCACATTATTAAGGTGCCTTCAAATGTTGCCACATTAAAGAGAGTTGTAGCTAGAGAGCTTAGTGTCCGGGAGCTGGTGTAGGATGTAGCTCATTGGCCCTATACCTGTCAATCAGAGAGATCTGACATACATATGACAGGCTTTTTCCTTGACACCTGATGGTAAAAATTGGTGTGAGGCAGAGTAACAAAAACGAAGAAGTGACGTGTGATACCTGACAGTGAATCTAACAGTAGATGGCAATTTCCTAAAATGGACCCTGTGTGTAATAACTCTACATTCACAAAATGCTCAAAATGTGCAGCGCTTTTCAGGAATGTGAGCTTTTTCATAAATAAAGGAATACTGGTAAAGTGAAAATACTGGTACTTACTTTTCTGCCAGTGTGTCTGCATCTACTATTTCTTGTTTCCCAGTGAGACAGTTGAAAACCTCAAGTATCGGACTTTGGACTTTAGTTTTGCCGGTATAAACACAGAGGTTATCTGATGAGAGGGGAAAGAAAATCAAAGTTAGGTCATAAATAATAAGACATATTCTTGATTTACAACTTTACACTACATTGTTATCCTTATTTATTCTAATTATATAAGCAATATTCATGGATCATGAAATATAAAAATATACAAATCTGGGAACACATTCTGTAGCAAACAGAACTGCACAACAACTATGATCCTTTCCAACACTCTCTGGTATGACAGACATATCTGTTACTTAAAGGGCATTGAAAAAAGGGTGTGATGATACCCCATCGTAAAATACATCTGTACCTGCAGGACTAATATATATTTGGAATTAGCATACATATATTTTTACTTTGAAATGAATTATGTATGTAGATGTATGCACCTGGAAGTAACAAAAACATTGAAATAAATATTTTAAAATACGGGAGTCCTACGTGGTGTGGTGAATCGTGTGTTATGTAAGCAGCATCATACCTTCTTCTAGGTACACAAGGTAAGGTCCTGTCATTCCAAGGTTCTTTAGCTGCAAAGGTGGAGTCACTTGCAGGTGAGGGTACACTGACGTCATCTCAGTCATCTCATCAAATGTCTTCTCTGGATTCACCTTAAAGCTACCAGGATGGAGTCATTTTAGTTCAATAAAATACGTTTTAAAATAGTTCAACTTTAACATGAAGGGTTGATTGCAGAGTACCTTCATTTCCTATAATCACATTAAATTTGTTTTTCCAAAGTACCGTACTAACACGGGTTTAGTGCGTGTGCGTATATCAAGTTTAGGAAAATGTGATTGCCGTGTATAATTGGGGTTGTGTATCAGCCGATTCTCAGAAAGTCTCCTGCTAGTCCCAAAAGACGTTTATGTTCTGCCCGTCATGTGCGTGTTCCGTCACTACCTACCAATGCAGAGGAGCATGCCATAGCAAAGAGACAGAATGGGAAAGTTTTCATATTTCATGTGGGCTACCTATTTTTTTAAATTACTGAAACATCTGTGAATGCGATAATTACAACAGAGAGCCTATATAAACCAGACAAGGTTTCAAAGTTCAAACGATGAAATTAACTTGCTGGACTTTCTTAAAAATAAACTATGTTGTACAATGCAACATTTCCTGGTCTTATTTCCCAGGTGTTGTCAATCACGACTCACGCAAATGTGCTTACAATTATTGCTTCTCTAATTCTGTCAGAATGCCATATGAAACAGATAAATCAATTACTTGTAGTCAGTATTAATTGTAGAAATTAATGTGAGTGGATGCATCAGGTAGCCATTTAATAAAAGCAAATGAACAGATGTTATTAATAACAACAATATAACTTTGATTTATCATTCATAATATTGTCAACAGGCTGTTGAGAATAGCATTGACAAACATACTGTATAAAACTACTGCCAATTATGCATTGTCACATGGGGCTGCTGGCCACAGTCGGCACAGGCATGGTCTGGATTCAATACCAGACTAGAGGACTCATCCACGCACTGGAACAGGGCCTTAACAGGATGAGCCACCCAGGAATGTTAGGAAATGTTAAACTATTGAATGATATTATTGTCATTAAAATGAAATAATACAAGCAAGTTCTGGAGTAGTGTAATGCCTATATGTATATACACTACCAGTCAAAAGTTTTAGAACACCCCCATTTCCCTGTTTTTATTGAAATTTAAGCAGTTCCAAGTCCAGTGAATAACCTGAAATGGTACAAAAGTATGTTTTTTTATAACTGAAATTTACTTTATTTTTCAGTTTTTGTTAACTTAAACTTTTTTTTTAACCTCTGGCAGTTTACCGCTTACCTTTGTACCATTTCATGTATACACATTCCTTAACCTTACTTAAATTTCAGTAAAAACTGGAAAATGGGGGTGTGTTCTAAAACTGTGTATATATTTTGAAATGAACCGAAATAGTTTTTTAAGTGAATGCTTCATGAAAAGATATGCTGTTTATAGCTGTGCAGTGAAAGATGTGGATAAAGTATAAGGAGTTGTGGCTCAGTAGGTAGAGCGCGGCGCTGACAATGCTTAGGTTGTGGGTTCGATTCCCATTGGGATCCCATATACTGAAAAATGTATGTATTCAATAATTGTAAACTTCAAACCTTTTTCTGTATCAACAGCGCATAGTTTCTTGTCAAATCTGGTCAGCAGCAGGTTTAAGTAACACACAACTTTAGTATCCTATAGGTGGTGTTTAACCCTTTGGGGAGTGAGTTTTTTTGAGAATTAGTTCAAATAATTATTTTTTTCAAATTCACAGTGTTCTCTTCTGAAATTGTACTGTTCTTTGAGGACGCCATTGGCAGCCCTTTATGATGTCATCAATTAGAATCAACCAGAATGTTACGGCATGTTCTAGAACAAACATCTTGGTGTGACAGTAGTCCTCAAAGGGTTAAAGCACACTGCAATTGCAATCAACAGGAAACCAACAAGCTGATGAGCACACTGCAATCGGGAATAAGGCAATTTGGTCTTGATCTTGTTCTACATCTGGGAAATGCAGAAAGTCTTTAATAAAACCTATGACAGACTCAAATTAATGGTACACTGCAATCAACCCCAAATTAACAACAGATCACAACCAGTTATACAACGTACGTATGTTCATTATAACTAACACTAAACCTTTCATAATTTTATATATATAGTTTTTGACCATTCTAGTGAAAGGACAGTAGGACAGTCCAAAAACCTTATATTCTGCAAAGATCTGGATTCATCAACATTTGTCCTTAACTTTGATACACAAGTAAATTGATTTGTATTTGCATTGAAAAATAACTGAAAGATTAATTTTTTTTCCCTTCACATTGCCACTTATAGCCAAATAGTACTTTTTTTACTGGTTGTGTTTTCTCTGTGGTTTGTTTTATCATGTTACATTTTACTGCATTACGTGCAGTGACCATGGGTGCATAGAAAGGCCCTTTACAAAACAAATATATGATATAATTATACACGTATTTAAACAATTGGGTGCCCTGTATGCCAAATCTCTTCAGTTCCAATAGTAAAGACAGCATTCTTTCATGGATAAGATATTCAATTAGCAGAAATGTATTAGATCCCACCAAAGATACCTTTTTTCCCACATCAAATAAAAGACAAATTTTGAAATGGAAGCTTACTTGTGACCAGAACCATAATTCTTGGAAATCCACAAAGGAAACCTTCTCCAATGAGGAAGACTCAGTACAATCCTCTCAACATCAGTAGCTCTCTCAATCGATGTTTCCTTCAGGTCCTTTTCACTGCAGCCTGGGATTCTTGCCATCTCTTGTAGAACACAAACAACGTTAAAGAGGTGAATGAGACAAAGCCCACGAGTACTAATCTGGGAATCAGTTTTAACACATTGAAGGAGTCATAGTAATTCTGTCACTGGAGCGTATAGATTATATTCTGAATGGACTGAATACTACTCAGCACCGTAATACCTGGGGAGCAACATTCTTAACTATTTTTAGATACATTGAACAGTAGAACATTAACAAATAAACTATTATTTAATTTGAAAAAATATATATAATACACCCACTGAAATATAAATATAACTAGCTAGCAACCCCCTAGGTTGAGTTACATATTGCTTTTAGGTAATTCCATCTCAAATTAGACAGTACTCACTGACTTACACTTCCGGTCAAAAGTTTTAGAACACCCCCATTTTCCAGTTTTTATTGAAATTTAGGCAGTTCAAGTCCAGTGAATAACCTGAAATGGTACAAAGGTAAATGGTAAACTGCCAGAGGTAAAAAAAAAAAAGTTTAGGTTACCAAAAACTGCTTAAATTTCTGTAAAAACTGGAAAATGTGGATGTTCTAAAACTTTTGACCGGTAGTGTATATATTTTGAAATGAACCGAGTTTTTTATTTATTTTTATAACCGAGTTAAAAATATGAACAGAATCTGAGACCTACGCCCAAAAACTTCCCAAATTCATTATAGTTAATAGAGTTAATTTTACTGTTCATTGTTGTTTTGAAGTTGATGGCAATTTTCTTCTCTGCGCACAAATAAATGAAACAGCAGACAGCCCACTTTGAGGATCTAGACAAACCAATGTGGCTGAATGAGACATTAAAAGTCTTGATTTGTATTACTGTTACGTTTCCCCTTTTCTAAATAACACAAAATGGTTGCTTTTGGGGCACGGTGGTGCAGTGGATAGCACTGTCGCCTCACAGCAAGAAGGTCTCGGGTTCGGATCCAGGCCGGGGGCCTTTCTGTGTGGAGTTTGCATGTTCTCCCCGTGTCCACGTGGGTTTCCTCCGGGTACTCCGGTTTCTTCCCACAGTCCAAAGACATGCACGTTAGGCTAATTGGAGAGTCTAAATTGCCCGTAGGTATGAGTGTGTGAGTGAATGGTGTATGTAGTGCCCTGCGATGGATTGGCGACCTGTCCAGGGTGTATTCCTGCCTCTCGCCCCAATGCAGGCTGGGATAGGCTCCAGCCCCCCCGCGACCCTAACTAGGAATAAGCGGCTGAAGATGAGATGAGAGAGATGAGAGGTTGCTTTTGGGAAAACCAACAAAATAACTGATGGGCAACCAAAAAAAACAGGGTCTTCCAGGGTCTATAAGATGGCCAGGTCTATGACCATGGCCGCCCACTAATCCTATCAAAACAATAGGCAAAAAGAAAAGACCCAAAACAAAAACGTAAAGAGGGAGTGAAAAAGGTTAACCCTCTCACCTAACGAGGTGGTTGTCTGCAGTGGCCCAGGAAAGACGGAAACCAGAAACGGACCCCAATTCATAACAATTACGATTAACAGCTTGCAATATTTCATTATGTTAGTGGAAGGGGTATATTAATAATATGTTCATATACGCACACACACACACGCACACACTGTTATCCATGTATTATTATGCTATGTAATTTCTTGGTGTTTGTCTTTTTAAAGCATACTATTGTTTTTATTGTGTGTTGCAGTGTCACCACTCTGTACAGCACTTTGGGATACCTGTTTGAAAATGTATTATTATTATTATTACACTCACACGCACGCATGCGCACACACACACACAACCAGTAGCAGTTCCTAGACATTTCCTCACCCTTTATTTTGGTCAGAATGAATTCCCTGTCAAAAACCATGGGTATCCCAGGAATGCGAACTGGCTCACAGAGGCGCATGTCTGATCCCTCACAGGTCAAAGATATTGTTGCATAGAACTCATGTTCAGTGCTCTCGTTCTGAAAAGATTCAATAACATTGAGCATTAAAATACAAAAAAGACAATAAACTTTACAGCTTAAAGATCAGGCAATGTATAAACATAATTAGAGCAAACAATGGTGACACGTAATGGAAAATACAAGATATTGCTAAAGAAATTGTACAAATTTAGTAAAGGAACCAAAGAAAGAAATCAAATGCTCGTCTTCTGTCTCCAGCCAGTGTTAAAAAGACCACTCTAGCATGCTTATAGGTGTCTTTTTTTTTTACCAACCATTTTGTTTAGTGTCACATAAGAGGTTAATTGATGGTTTTTCAGGGTTTCAGTCCTGGTATTATTTTATAGTGGAGATATATATATATGCACACACACCTCTTGAGCTTGAGACATCAGGTAGGCCCAACAAATTGGTGATTGTTCAAAAACCTCACGGTCTTCAATGATCTGTGGACCCATTCTTTTGACCAGACTGGGTAGCAATTCCCTGAAGAGAATGTACAGTCCTTCAACAACCGCAATCTAAAAAAAAAAAAGAACATATTGTAAAAAGGTAAATTAAACAATTGTTTATTTTCTTACAGCAGAAGGGGTTAATGTATAACACTTTGGACATAGACATAGAGCCACAAGGATTTGCCCAGCTCATTATTATTTATATATGTTTCTGACTTTTTCCCCCCAGTTTTCTCCCCAATTTTAAGCCAATTATACCCTCAATTTATTTTAATTAACCCTCCCCCACAAACTCTCTATGGGGCAAGTTACTCTCTTGTAACCGGCGATGATCCAACCCCCTTTCTGGAGACACCCATACGTGCTTCACAGCGAGTTCGGCCTGACCACCCTTCCCCTCCGCCGGGGGCGGACAGCCAAATGCCGCTCCCGATCGGGGTTAACCCAGCTTAATATTATATATTTTAATATATTTTAATGGCTTGTGAGAATATTCACTGTTAGCGGTCTACTACTGTAGTTATCTACATAGTTAGCACAAGATTTTGGATTCTACCTAGTTACAGTAACTAGCTAATTATCTTAGCTGATTTTAGATGACTAAAGTTAAACAACTCCACTCCTGACCTTCCCACTCTCAATTTTCCCAAATTGTATTCTTTAGCAATAGTGTTAAGAAATGCCCTATTTCTATAGCATTTCAATTTTTTTAACAAATGAAAATGTGAATAATTTCAGTTTAATGCTCGCCCCTTGCATCTTTGATAATAAGGAGCACATAAGGATAATGAGGAGCAATAAGGCACTACTGCGCGTACACCACTTCCACTTCCAGTTTCATGCAGTTGTGGTCAATCCAAATTTTTTATGTTTTATTCACTGATTTAAAATTGTTCACAGAATGGAAAACAAAAGTACAATAAGACAGAAAAACAATACCAATAATGACAGTGTACAAAATTAAGTAAAATAAAGTACAGATAATACAAACTAGAAAAAATTCCATGGAAATTTTGAGGGTGCCTGCTGCCCACATACAAGCAATAACACACACACACACACACACACACACACACACACACACACACACACACACACACACACACACACACACACACACACAGATGTGTAGCAGAGGAGTAGAGAGATACGCGTATGTACTTTGAAGTAATGTTTCATTAGCACACTAACAATACCTAAAATAAAACTGTACTTTTGTTTTGTCACAGACTCAGATTCCTCATATCACAGAGTGCTGGCCTTGTGTTTCTTGACATTTTTCTTGGCTCTTAGTGACACTTGGATCGTGGCTAATGGCTCCCATTGAAATGAATGGGGATCAACTTAGCGTCTTTCCGAGTTCTTTTAAGCGGCTTTCCCGGCCGTTTTGGACCGCGACAACGGCCTGGTTCATTAGCTGGGACATCACAGCGACTAGCCAGCCAGGTTTTACCTGGATCAAAGTGTTTAGATCGCCGCTACATGAAATATGTCACACCGGTGCTACCGGCTGCCATTGAAATGAATGGGGATCAACTTAGCATCTTTTCCGAGTTCTTTTAAACGGCTTTCCCAGCCGTTTTGGACCGTGACAACGACATTGGAGTTACAATGCTTTCTCATGATGTTATAACTTACTTATAACTTAACGACTGTATCGATACTTCTTAACTAGCTGATTAATATTAACGTCCATTTGGCTCTGACATGTCCGCTAACGGCTGGTGTCAGCTGGTGAAGTTAACCGTCATCGCTGTTGGCTAGGCACGCTTTCGTTTGAGAACACGTCAGATGTCACTTAACATGGGAGTCTATGGGACTGTTAGACAGCACTCCGTCCTTTTGGGCGGAAGTAACATTGGATGAGAGAGGACAAAAATGCCTACATTTTGGTGTATAAATTGTGCCTGTAGAGTGGAAGGTGTGGGAGTAAGAAGATAATGTTTGGAAGATTTATTTTCACACATAGCGTCAGATGTCACTTAACATGGGAGTCTATGGAGCGGAATGTTCACAGCTAGAGTGAGTGACGGCATAATGCCCTTTACCTTCAGCAGGTTGAGGGAATTATGACGTCACTCACTCTAGCTGTGAACATTCCGCTCCATAGACTCCCATTCATTTGAATGGGCCAAAAAAAGTCAATCGCTAAGAAAAGTAATAGCGCACTATTCCCATTCGAGGCGCACATTTTAATGTATTTTTTGCGTGTGTGCTGGCAACGCTGCGAGACTAGTAGCGCGCCAAAGTTTTGTATGGAAGAATAAAGAATAAAGAATAAGTATGAGGAATAACAATAGGGTGCCTTTTGCAAAGCAGGCACCCTAAATATACAAATTAATAGATATAAGTGATCAAATACAATCAGTGGTCTACACAGTATCAACTTCAGCTAGGTATGGACAAGAAAGCTTGCCATATTGATGCTAGTTGTTCAATCCATCTGGCAAAGGCAATCACATAAAAAAGAGCGATAAAAGGTGGATTCACCCAGAGGGCAGATACAACTGTGTACACCTCCATCAGATCAGGGTGAAACACAGGGCAAACAGGTGCACATCAAGGGACTGTCCCACCCCAGGAAACCCCACACAGCGACCACACAGGACAGGAGATGTCAGAGCACTCAGATGCCCATAGACCAATCCACCCTCCTCCACAGACATCCAGGCCCCCACACCACCCATCACGAAGGCACACCCCCAAATCACTCAATCAGGACAAGAGAGGGGCTGGAGTTCAAGTTGATCCACATGTGACAGAAAGGGCCGCCAAGCTTTGTTAAACTTCAATACAGAGCCACGCAAAGTGTATTTTATTTTCTCTCATTTCAAGAAATATAATTTGTCCCTGATCCACTGGGTGTGGGAGGGTGGATGTGTTCTTTTCCAGTAAATCAGAATGAGACGTCTCGCCACAAGGGTCACAAAGGCAACCAGGTCAGATTTGTACCTGGGGAGAGAGAGATTCTCAGGAAGAACGCCAAAGAGTGAAATGATTAGGGAGGGATCTATGGGCAGTCGCGTGAAGTCTGAGGAGTAAGCGTGATGGTCTGGTGCTCTTTTGCTGGATCCAGAGTCGGCGACTTGCACAGAGTGACTGTTAACCCACGTTAACCCATTACTTGTTCCCTGAAAAGGGCCTTTTTTTATAACTCTGAAATGTACATAATTTTTCCGTTTTTGGTAACCTAAGTTTACCGCTTACCTTGTACCATTTCAGGTTATTCACTGGACTTAAACTGCTTAAATTTCAGCAAAAACTGGAAAATGGGGGTGTTCTAAAACTTTTGACTGGTAGTGTATACACATATGTATATGTATGCGAGTGTTTGTGAAGCATACACACCTTCTGGCTCCTGGTCCCAAATTCATTCCTGCACATCAGCTGATATAAAGCCTGGGCCAAGGCATGGCACCCAGTGAGCTTTCGAATGTAAGCTATGACTTTCATAAACCACTGCCCTTGTTGACCCATGTTCTGTAGGAAACAAAACAAGCACATGAAAGATCTTTTTTTTTCTTAAACCTTAAGAAAGGTTTTCTGGTTGTCATCAATCACAGTTTTCCTACTAGCATTTCCTGTATTATATTGTGAATGAGAGAAAAGGCGTAGTCATGACTTACAATGGAATACAGTGTTGAGAAGAAAGCACTCTTGCCCTTCCGTGTTTGATCCACAGAGGGTGTGATGTCACTTGTGAAGTATTCTCTGTCACACGTGCACATCGTATCAAATGAACACAAGGAGAAATGAAGAAGCGACTCACTGCTGATTTCAAGACTTTTCAGAGATTCTTCAGCTCCTCCGAGCCTGCCGCTTGGGGAGGGAAGTTATATATGCATGTTATTATTTATTATATTATATAAAAAATATTTCAGCAATATTTACAATATTAAGCTTCCTGGTAGAAGGAACCAGGTTTTTGGCCAAAATGTCCAGGTACTCGAGGGGGGTTCTTGATTCCATTGATCTGAACAAGAGCCCCATTACCAGTAGAAGCAACACAACCCCATATCAAAGATCACCACCATATTTTCAAACACTATAGAAGATGACTCAGTAGTGTCATCCGTGAGGGGAGGGTACACAAAGGTACTGAAAACAGGGGTGTGAATAATTGTGACTTTTTGGGGGGAAAAATATTACTTGTTAAACAAAATCATTTTTTCTGAGTAATTGTGTTGGTATAAAATAATGATAGAATAATAAAATCATAATAGAATTTTCCTATATTGGGGAGCATACAATATACAGGTAACTGCCAAGTGCAAATGTAGCTCATGCCGACTACCCTCCTCCCTCCCCCTGGGGTGGATAGCCAATCGCCGCCCCTTAACGCTCCATGAATATCAGCCCCTGAAAGCTGATATTTTCAGTTTAATATTTTGAAATATATTTGAAAAGTATTCTTTTGAGTTATGAAGATAAAATCACAAAAAAACATGAGAAAAATGGTGATATAAAAACAAATTGAATTGCACCAACCTGTGCCAAAAATGCAGGACATGTGCTGGTATTCCGCTTTCATTGGACAGCTTTCTTCTCAGGTCTCCTAGCGTATCTTTATCCAAGTCCATATTGATCTCATAATCTCCCTGCAGTGTAGGATAGTGGTTAGGGAACTTTATTAGTATCCAGAGGGCTAAAGACTTAAATTTCAAGAGCGGAGTTTGAATTTAAGCATGCTTTTAACGTACTGTGTATGTTAAAGCAAATTTAACATTGTGTTAAGGATAACTCCCCTTCACCCAATTTCCCATAGACTGAAGATATCCTTTCCATGCACAAATTAATCAAATGGCAGAAGTTTATAATTATTACTGTGGTTGGATAGGAACTAATACATATATTTAATACAAAACAAAAAAACATTAAAACTGAGATGGTGTGATGCAACAAAAGCAAGTGCGCTTCACTGAGAATTCACTGAAAATAAAATGACATCATTTTACATTTTAAGCATTTAGCAGACGCTCTTATCCAGAGTGACTTACAAGATGTGCATTAATACATGGTAGGAACAATCATAGTTCGCGCAAGAGATCAGTGCAGTAATACAGCGGTAGACATCATTGCAGGCAGCTGCGTACCATACCTGTAACACTGGGAAGGAAAAGGTTAGTAATTGGGTTTTTTTGGAGTAAGCAGGGGCATATAATGTTGAGCAAGTAGGCGGTGGTGATGACAATTAGCTAGCTGTACAGAATATGTGGTACAGTGGTAATGGAATCTGAAAAGGTGGGCTTTGACATCTGAATGAGCGTTGATGGAAAGTTGTATGTTTACTCCTGAACACAGTACGAGTGCTTGCATATTTAGATACACACCTTCAGCATGATGTGGCACCGGACTGTGTCAACCCCAGGGATCTCACAGGTGTTCTGTAAAGGGATTTCAGCTGCAAACTGAAGGTTCTCCTTGGGTGTGAATATGGCATAAAGCTCACTTCCATTTTCAATGTGTCTTTCTTTCAAAGACCCTGTCAATTATAAATGAGGATACAAATTGTGTATTAAAACCCAACCTGTCTGCTTATGATATGCTGGCTTGGTTCACTATGGGATGCCAAATTTGGAATAAAATACATTTTGCCATGCCACATTTCCCACATTTAACACAAAACAATTTGTTTTCTATACAAGGTTTGAAATTACAGGTTTAAATGCCAAATTGAAATATAGTTATTAAATTAATCAACATTTAGCAAATGTTTCATACATTGAACAAATATTTCATACATTTATAAATGTGTAATTTCTTAAATGCTTCATACATTTACATACATGTGGTGTCCCAAAACCTCTTCAAAGTGGCCAATTTGGTGACATGCTTTTAGCCAATCACATGCCATACTGTAAGTTTTATTTCACTATAAAATGACACCTCTTCTACAGATGAAAATAAATTCTAAGATGATCAAAAAAGTTTTTTTGTGGTTGTTGCATCAGATAATTCTGTATCCAAGTGCAGAAACCTATCCAAAATGTACTATAAATCAGTTCTGTTGTACAAATCTATTCAACCAGATAGCCCCATTAGCCAGAATGGTTTAAAGGTGGATCCAAAGAGATGTCATGATAATAACAATATCATGGGTAGCATTGTCATATGTGTCCTTCTCCTCCGAGTCAACACTCAGACAGGGCAGGCCCTCCGAAAACAAACCTCTTCTAATACCTCCAAGACACTAAAATGATGGTGACTTGCTGCCATCATGAAGTGTAAACAATTTCTTATCTTATTTTTGGTTCAAATCACCCAGAAGTCCTTGTTAGTTTTACCTCAATATTTCATCCAATATGCCAATGCTTTGTCTTGAACTGTATGCTGTCAGAGAAAGCATGTCCTGCTCCCGTGTTCTGGTTAGATTACTAACATGAGCTCTGTGGTTTTGTTTATAAATTGAATTAAATTCTCAATTGCAATTCACCAATGGCATAATGTAAAGCAAATCACAATAATAACATTAAACCTTATGTACACATGGCTCCAACAATCTATTTAACTTGCTGGTTAGCTAGCTAACAACTATACATGTAGTACTGACTGTACAGGTATAATAATAACGCAGTGTACAGGTTTAAGGACACTGTAGTGTAGTACAGGTATAATAGCAACATATTGTACATGTATACTGATACTGTAGTAGTATACATGTATAATAGTATATTTAAAATAGTATAATACTACTTCCAGTAAGTATACCACTTTAGCCTTTGGCAAGAAAATTGTTTCTTCTGGAACTCTATATCTAGTTTTAATAATAATAATTTAATAAAAAAGAAGAATAAAAAATGTAAAAAAGCATAATCGCTTTCACTTGTGCACTCACATGTGTTGAAGAAAGGATCATCTGTTAAAGGCATTCCCTCCACTGAGTAAAGACACACAGCTTTGTCATTGGCAATCTTTTCCAGAAAACCAATCCGGAGCATCAGGTCCTCGAGCGTGTTCTGCGATGGATCCATGTCTGTGCACCGTATGACAAGAAGAGTGAAAAATAACCGAGGGTTCATTGAATAGCCACAGTGCCCTGGAACCTTGTAAGCGTTCTTCTCTTGAATGGACTGTTCACTCAAAATTATTTTCAACTTTTTTGCAACACCCTTCAAAGGTGAAGGTGTTTGGGCTTGGTGTGTTCCCATGCTGGTGGTGACTGCCACTGACCAGGAGGATAATTAAATTCATTATATGGGGTGGCAGTGGCTCAGAGGTTAATGATACAGGCTGGCAAGTGGAGGGTTGCTGGTTTGAATCCCAGGAAGGCCAATTAGAAAACAATGAACTGGAAATGGGGGGGATGCCAGTTGATTTGAGCAAGGCACTAAACCCCTAACTGCTCCAGTGGTGCTGTACTATGGCTGACCCTGCGCTCAGACCTCTCTGATGGTGTGTATGTATCTAGGAGAGGTATGTGAAAAAGATTACCCTGTGTAAAAACTGTGTGTAATGGCAAATAAAGGCACCATCTAAATCCCTGCTCTACTTCTCTTTTTATTGAGACCTGCAGCACCTTCAGATTTGCTTATAACGTTGTCTCATGTTCGATTTTCAGTGGTTAGCACTATTGGATATTAGCACTATTGGATGTTAGCTCTATTGGATATTAGCACTATTGGATATTAGCACTATTGGATGTTAGCACTATTGGATATTAGCACTATTGGATATTAGCACTATTGGATGTTAGCACTATTGGATATTAGCACTATTGGATATTAGCACTATTGGATGTTAGCACTATTGGATATTAGCACTATTGGATATTAGCACTATTGGATGTTAGCACTATTGGATGTTAGCACTATTGGATGTTAGCTCTATTGGATGTTAGCTCTATTGGATGTTAGCACTATTGGATGTTAGCTCTATTGGATGTTAGCACTATTGGAGGCTATCAGAGTGAATCACTGGCCAGGATCTGATGCCTTTCGGAATGGTCAGAAAAGTAAAAGCTGTAAACCATATCTTGTATAAATTAAGATGATTGTTTACACTGATGGAAATAACTTTGCTGTTTCTGCACCTTGATCCGCAGACAAGAATTCCATGCCCCCCCCCCTACAAGAAATGTAACCTATCAGTGTATTTTCTGGGGGTGGGTTGTGCTTTCGATGGAGATTCAAATATCCTCCCTCATTCTCTGATTGGCTAGCCACATGCCTATGTTTTTATGGTTCATTTTTCCTCTGCTTTCCATAACACAGAAGCTGCTGTATTCAGTACCGAAAGCGTTCAGTAAAGAAAAGATGGAGATTTTTCCCCATTTCCCGATGCAACTCACAATACCTGCACTGACATGGGGAAGCCACTACAAAGACTTCATTACACAGGATTCACCTTTTTTTAAATCTACCATTTTTATTTATTGCCCAAATTGTAAGCCCCCGACATTGCCGCAACATTCTCTGTCCATTTGGGAGGATGAACACTAGCTCTAGGACACTAGGACGTTCACCAGAATGCTTGCAGCCAGCCACCACTTATTTTCCATTCCAATGTCCAATAACCGAGCGCTGATATTGCAGCAAAGGACTACAAAATAGCTGGTGTAGCTAGTGGCACCTGATCAAACAGGAAAGTAGCAATTGTGCAGTGAGGCAGGGGCTACCCTGCGGACTGAAACCCTCCCCCCTTAGCAGTGCTATATCCATTTATGCATTGCCCCATGGGACTCCTGGTTGCCATTCTGGACTGTGGCCCATATCCCTGCAGCAATAAACCAGTGGTTTAGCTGGATGCACTGTCAATTTGAGTGAGTAATAATCAAAATGGCTATTGTTCAACTATAATTCAAATGACAATGGCATTCAAAAGTTGACATCGTTGGACAAATAATACATGTTTTTAATAGATTTGATATGACTTTATTATTGATTGTATTGAATTTATGACAGTTATCCCGCAGATGTAAAAGCATGGATGACATACAGGAAGGTCTCTTACCGCTGATTTCTTTGGGCTCAGGACATTTGGGGAATCTGTACATCACACGGAACACCTCCATCGCCTTCTTTACAGGGATTACGTTCATCAAGGGCTCTGATGAGCTCCCGAGCCTCTTGATGTGAGTCAGCATATTACCAAACCGTTTCTTCTCCAGTTGGCTTAAACCTGAGTGGGAAAGTATTATGTTAGGAAATCTGAACACAGAAACATTATTAGGACCCAGAAGTTAGTTTTAAAATCTTTACACTTTGACCCTGGCCTTCAGCAGACCCTGCCAAATGAATGCCAGAGGAGCTTAACATGTATGGCACATTCAGGAAAGGAAGCATGCCATTCCCCAATCAGGCAAGGCCAAATATTTGGAGAGGGTGTGAGTGGCTGTCATATTCACAATTAAATGCATTTTGTTTTATTTTATTTGCTGATTTTACCCCATTTTTCTCCCAATTTGGTAGCCAATTACCCGTGTGCTTAGTTCAATCCCCCTTACCCCTATAGTTCGCTGCCGTAGTCCTGTGACCGGCAGTGACAAGGGCGTAGTGCTGCCTCTTCCAAGACAACACTCGTCATGCCGTCGACTGTAATTCCGGTACCCTAGAACCACTCCTGTGCGCAGCGAACTGTGTGTGTCGGCTTCCCTCCCCCCTCCCTGGGGCGGACAGCCAATTGCCGCCCAGGTTAACACCCTACTCTTTTCAAGAAGTGCCTTGGAATCTTGGCAGGACCTCGGTTTTTAGCATCCCATCCGAATGATGGACATGTAGTCCCACAGGATCAAACCCACAACATTGGCATTGCCAGTGCCATGCTCTACCTACTGAGCTACGGGAAGTACTAATATATGACTTCATTTGTTTTATTGTAACTTTTTTTTGCACAAAAAGGACCAAAGCATGTCAATCAACATCAAAACATCAAACATCAAAACCTAGGCATATCAATTCAATATGGATGCCTGCTCACAGGCAACATTCTCTCAGAACATAGAGACTACATTCCAAAGATGCCTGTTCTCTTTAGGTGAAGGGAGTGTCTTTATAAAAGTCCCAAATCTGTACATGTTCTATTGTGCCTGTAGATGGCTCTTGCATGAAATAATTGATGAAACAACAAGCTTTGCATATTCAGCCCATAAGATTACTGATCTTTGCAAAACGTTATTCATCATGATTAAACTGCCCCTCTAGTGCCAGGTAAAGGAGCACTAGTCTGTAATAGTATTCCATAAAAAAACGCTTTGGAGTGGTGTGCGCTGCCCGTCAGGGACGCGAATCGAAACCCGCGTCTCTACCAGACCGACTCTGGTTGTCAGCCCGATCGGAGGCGGCATTTGGCTGTCCGCCGGCACGAGTCCGTCGAGGAGAAGGTAAAAGGCGTCCGTGGAAGAATTTCTGTCTCGGAAGAGGCGGAAACAATCAGCCAGGAATGTGTGTCTCGCTCCCAGAGAACGGGCGACGGACTCGTGGGGGTGGGGAATTGAAATACATAGAGGGTTTAATTGGCAACCAAATTGGGAGAAAAACGGGAAAAAAACAGAAATAAATGTATTTAATTTTTAAAAATAATAATACGTCTGAAATTGTGATACAAAATACACATTTAAAAAAATCTACTGTTACATGGAGCATGATATAAAAGAAACAGTATGTCGTAATGTAGTAAACATTTAAAGCGTTCTGGTTTGTTCCAGTTTCAGAATAAGAACTAAACAATACTCACCTAAACTTTCTACGATTTCATCGTCGATGCTATCAATGAAGTCTCTCACATCTTTCAGTCCAATTTCAATAAATTTATTGTAGAAAGCATGCAGCCTGTACTGCTCAAGAAGAGGGTATATATTTTCCATCTGTAATGAAACACCACAAAAAAAGTCTATAATCAAAAATAAAATAACATTTGAGGAAAATATTTAAAGACAAAACATTTACAATATGGACAACTAACAGTGCATAGCCAGACTATATGAATTTACGCTGCCAGTTAACTAGTCTCATTTAGATCAAAGTAAATGGTTATAAAGGATTATTCAGTCCTTTCTATCACAGTTTCATTGTGGCCAATAAGGGTGTAATATATGGGATTAAGAAGAACACATTTTAAAAGGAAATTAGCTTCAATACCATGCATTATTATAAATAATATACTCATAAAATGTGCCTGTTTAAGTGATGTTTTCATTGGTTTTGTAAATAAATTACCTTCTCAGACGTAGGATCTGCTCCGTGGTGAGCGATGAAGCACTGGGGGAATATATGTAGTTCAACTTTCAATTAAAGTTTTTCTGGAATAGGAGCCAAACGGTCTTAGAAACAACTCACATTTCAAAGGTTATTTTATTATTATCATCTAGGTGTCACTGTTAAAGAAACAACAGACACAGGTTATAAGGAAGAAATCTGTGAAGGCCTTCGTATCGGTTAAATATTTTATGTCCTTATGTAATATTTTAGACTATGTAAGGAGAACTAACACTCTGGCAGTTTCCAGGTTGATTATTTATTTCTTTTGATAAGCTGCAAAGAATTTAATCTATTCCTTAGGCTTCATTTCATGGAAACTTATTTCCCTTTCAATTCACGACAAATGGTAATCCCTTCTGTGTATACGTTTATTTACCTGCAGATGGAAGGATAATGGAATCTCACAATCAGCTGCAAATTGTTTGACCTTTGTGATATAAAGCAGAAAGCATGAATACATGATCAACACAAAGCTTTTAGGAACAAGCTGGTTTAGTTAACAGTGACAATGATTTTCAGTCATGGTTTCTGTGCAGAGCCAATATAATTCTGATAGCACTGTCTTAGTAGCACTGTCTGTGAAAATGATATGGTTTACATCGTTTTCATTCTCATCAAACCATTCAGTGACCACTCGTGCCCTGTGGATGGGGGTATTGTCATCCTGGAAGAGACTACTCCCATCAGGATAGAAATGCTTCACCATAGGATAAAGGTGATCACTTAGAATGGCTTTGTATTTATTGGCGTTTACCTTTCCCTCTAGTGGGTGATGAGTGGACCTAAACCATGGCAGGAAAATGCACCCCACACTATAACAGAGCCACCAGGACGCTTCATTTACTCAAGTGTTTCCTTTATTTTCCTACATTTTTTAAACTGTTAATCAGAAACGTTCATAACAATGAATCTTTGTCAACAACAAAAAAAGTACTTTAACAAGTTCTAAAACAGTAAAATGTTTCTGTTGCAGCCTTGCAACATACTCACCCACAATGGCCACCAAAATCGCTCTTACATTCTTCCTCTGCCTATGCTCTTGCTTATGCTCACTCTTTGTGACGCCCTTAAT
>JAINUG010001082.1:0-32788 GCA_029706075.1 Aldrovandia affinis
GCTTCATCGGGCCGTGACCCTCCAGCTCTCGCTGGGAGCGGTTCGCAGCCGAGTGTGAAGCGGCTGGTATGAGAATCAGCACTCAAATCCGAGACCATGGTTCTCAGCCGGAAAAGGGTGGAGTGCACTCTCCAGGTCGGGAGGAGATCCTGCCCCAAGTGGAGGAGTTTAAATACCTCGGGGTCTTGTTCACGAGTGATGGAAGGATGGAGCGGAGATCGACAGGCGGATTGGTGCGGCGTCGGCAGTGATGCAGACGCTGCATCGGTCTGTCGTGGTAAAGAGGGAGCTGAGCCTAAAGGCAAAGCTCTCGATTTGTCGATCTATGTTCCTACCCTCACCTATGGTCACGAGTTGTGGGTAGTGACCGAAAGAACGAGATCGCGAATACAAGCGGCTGAAATGAGTTTCTCCGCAGGATGTCTGGGCTCTCCCTTAGAGATAGGGTGAGGAGCTCGGTCATCCGGGAGGGGCCAGAGAGAACCGCTGCTCCTCCGCGTCGAGAGAGGAGCCAGATGAGGTGGCTGGGGCATCTGGTTAGGATGCCTCCTGGACGCCTCCCGGGTGAGGTGTTCGGGCACGTCCCACCGGGAGGAGGCCCGGGGGAAGACCCAGGACACGCTGGAGAGACTATGTCTCGGCTGGCCTGGGAACGCCTCGGGATTCCCCGGAAGAGCTGGACGAAGTGGCCGGGAGAGGAAGTCTGGGTCTCCCTGCTTAGGACGCTGCCCCGCGACCCCGAACAGGACAAGCGGTAGACGATGGATGGATGGATGGATGTTTTAGTAATACTTTTTAAATATATATACTTTTTTGTCAAATTTTTTGTACATTTTTTTATATATATTTTTTCCTTTATATATTTTATTAAAAATATATATATATATTTCCTTTATATATATATTTTATATATATATATTTTTTTCTTGGTCAATTTTTTGGTAATTGTTTTATATATATATTTTTTCCTTTATATATATATATATATTTTTTTGGGTCATATTTTTTTGTACAATTTTATTAATATATGTATATTTTTCCTTTATATATATATTATTATTTATTTTTTTGTCACATTTTTTTGTACATTTTTTAATATATATATATTTTTCCTTTATATATATATTTTATATATTTTTTTTTGGTCACATTTTTTTGTACTTTTTTTATATATATTTTTTTCCTATATATATATATTTTATATGGTTTTTTTGGGTCAAATTTTTTTGTAATTATTTTAAAAATATATATATATATTTCCTTTATATATATATATTATATATATTATTATTTTTTGTCACATTTTTCCTTTATATATATATTTTATATATTTATTTTTTTGGTCACATTTTTTTAATAAATTTTTTTAATATATATTTTTTTCCTTTATATATATATTTTGTATCAGTGTAAAGCATCGCTAGGTATTGGCTTTGACACTCCCCTCATTAACCAGGCCGTTTTCCCGGTCCAAATCGGTCGGAAAAGTAGTTTAAAACAAGGCGGAAACATGCTAACTGGCTATCCATTCAATTCAATGGCAGCGATAGCATCGGCGTGACATTTTGTAATGTAGCGGCGAATCTAGCGGTTTAGTCAGTGTAAAGCATCACTAGGTATTGGCTTTGACACGCCCCCTCATTAACCAGGCCGTTTCCCGGTCCAAATCGGTCGGAAAAGTAGTTTAAAACAAGTCGGAAACATGCTAACTGGCTATCCATTCAATTCAATAGCAGCGATAGCAGTGGCTGACATTTTCTAATGTAGCGGCGAATCTAGCGGTTTAGTCAGTGTAAAGCATCACTAGGTATTGGCTTTGACACGCCCCCTCATTAACCAGGCCATTTTCCCGGTCCAAATCGGTCGGAAAAGTAGGTTAAAACAAGTCGGAAACATGCTAACTGGCTATCCATTCAATTCAATGGCAGCGATAGCAGCGACGTGACATTTTCTAATGTAGCGGCGAATCTAGCCGTTTAGTTAGTGTAAAGCATTGCTAGGTATTGGCTTTGACATGCCCCCTCATTAACCAGGCCGTTTTCCGGTCCAAATCGGTCGGAAAAGTAGTTTAAAACAAGTCGGAAACATGCTAACTGGCTATCCATTCAATTCAATAGCAGCGATAGCATCGGAGTGACATTTTGTAATGTAGCGGCGAAACTAGCGGTTTAATCAGTGTAAAGCATCGCTAGGTATTGGCTTTGACACGCCCCTCATTAACCAGGCCGTTTTCCCGGTCCAAATCGGTCGGAAAAGTCATTTAAAACAAGTCGGAAACATGCTAACTGGCTATCCATTCAATTCAATGGCAGCGATAGCAGCGACGTGACATTTTCTAATGTAGCGGCGAATCTAGCGGTTTAGTTAGTGTAAAGCATCGCTAGGTATTGGCTTTGACACTCCCCTCATTAACCAGGCCGTTTTCCCCGGTCCAACCGTCGGAAAAGTAGTTTAAAACAAGTTGGAAACATGCTAACTGGCTATCCATTCAATTCAAAGGCAGCGATAGCAGTGGCGTGACATTTTCTAATGTAGCGGCGAATCTAGCGGTTTAGTCAGTGTAAAGCATCGCTAGGTATTGGCTTTGACACGCCCCCTCATTAACCAGACCGTTTTCCGGTCCAAATCGGTCGGAAAAGTAGTTTAAAACAAGTCGGAAACATGCTAACTGGCTATCCATTCAATTCAATGGCAGCGATAGCATCGGCGTGACATTTTGTAATGTAGCGGCGAATCTAGCGGTTTAGTCAGTGTAAAGCATCGCTAGGTATTGGCTTTGACACTCCCCCTCATTAACCAGGCCGTTTTCCCGGTCCAAATCGGTCGGAAAAGTAGTTTAAAACAAGTTGGAAACATGCTAACTGGCTATCCATTCAATTCAATGGCAGCGATAGCATCAGCGTGACATTTTGTAATGTAGCGGCGAATCTAGCGGTTTAGTTTGGGGTTTTTTGGTCACATTTTTTGTAGTTTAAAAAAATATATATTTATTTTTTCCTTTATATATATATTTTATATATTTTTTTTGGTCAAATTTTTTTAGTTTTTAAAAAATATATATATTTTTTCCTTTATATATACATTTTATATATTTTTTTGTTGTCAATTTTTTTTTTTTTATATATATATTCTTTCCTTTATATATACTTTTTTGTCACATTTTCTTGTACAGTTTTTTAGTACATTTTTTTAATATATATATTTTTCCTTTATATATATATTTTATATATTATTATTTTTTGTCAAATGCTTTAGTAAATTTTTTTTAAAATATATATACTTTGTTTTCTTTTTACATTTTTTTTATATATATTTTTTTTGTCAAATTTTTTTGTACTTTTTTAGATATTTTTTTCCTTTATATATATATTTTATATATATTTTTGTTTTTGTCAAATTTTTTAGTACATTTTTTTATATATATATATTTTTCCTTTATATATATATTTTTTTATTTTTTTGGGTCAAATTTTTTTGTAATTTAAAAAATTATATATATATATATTTTTCCTTTTATATATATTTTATATATTATTTTTTTTTGGTCAATTTTTTTGTAGTTTAAAAAAATATATATATATATTTTTCCTTTATATATACATTTTATATATTTTTTTGTTGTCAATTTTTTATTTTTTAAATATATATATTCTTTCCTTTATATATATTTTTTTGTCACATTTTCTTGTACATTTTTTTATATATATATATTTTTCCTTTATATTTATATATTTTTATTTTTTTTTGGTCAAATGTTTTAGTAATTTTTTTTAATATATATACTTTTTTTTTTGTCAAATTTTTTTGTACATTTTTTTATATATATTTTTTTTCTTTATATATTTTTTTATTAAAAAAATATATATATATATTTCCTTTATATATATATTTTATATATATATATTTTTTTTCTTGGTCAATTTTTTGGTAATTTTTTTTATATATATTTTTTTCCTTTGTATATATATATATTTTTTGGGTCATATTTTTTGTACAATTTTATTACTATATGTATATTTTCCTTTATATATATATTATTATTTTATTTATTTTGGTCACATTTTTTTAGTAAATTTTTTTAATATATATATATTTTTCCTTTATATATATATTTTATATATTATTATTTTTTGGTCAAATGTTTTAGCATTTTTTTTTAGATATTTTTTTTTCCTTTATATATATATTTTATATATTTTTTTGTTTTTGTCAAATTTTTTAGTACATTTTTTTAATATATATATTTTTCCTTTATATATATTTTTTTTTTTTTTTTTTGGTCAAATTTTTTGTAATTTAAAAAATATATATATATATTTTCATTTATATATATATTTTATATATTGTTTTTTTGGTTTGTAGTTTAAAAATATATATATATATATTTTCCTTTATATATACATTTTATATATTTTTTTGTTGTCAATTTTTATTTTTTTTTTAATATATATATTCTTTCCTTTATATATATTTTTTTATCACATTTTTCTTGTACATTTTTTTATATATATATTTTTCCTTTATATATATATTTTATATATTTTTTTTTGGTCAAATGTTTTAGTAATTTTTTTAATATATATACTTTTTTTGTCAAATTTTTTTGTACATTTTTTTATATATATTTTTTTTTCCTTTATATATATTTTTTTAAAAAATATATTTATTTCCTTTATATATATATATTTTAAATATTTTTTTTCTTTTTAAATTTTTTGGTAATTTGTTTTATATTTTTTTTTTTTTTTATATATATATATATATATTTTTTTTTGGTCATATTTTTTTGTAAAAATGTTTTAATATATGTATATTTTTCCTTTATATATATATTATTATTTTATTTTTTTTTTTATTTTTTTTTTTTTGTCATTTTTTTTTTGTACATTTTTTTTATATATGTATATTTTTCCTTTATATATATATTTTATATATATTCTTTTTTTGGTCAAATTTTTTTGTAATTTTTTTTATATATATATTTTTCCTTTATATATATATTTTATATATACTTTTGGGTCAAATTTTTTTGAAAAAAAATATATATTTCCTTTTATATATATATTATATATATTATTATTTTTTGTCAAATTTTTCCTTTATATATATATTTTATATATATTATTTTTTTTGTACATTTTTTTCTTATATATATATATATATTTCCTTTTTATATATTTTATATTTTATTTTATATTTTTTTGGGTCAAATTTTATAGTAATTTTTTTTTTTTTTTATATATATATATTCTTTATTTATATATTTTTTGTCACATTTTTCTTATATATATATTTTCCCTTTGGTCAAATGTTTTAGTAATTTTTTAAAAAAGATATATAGTTTTTATATCAAATTTTATTGTAATTCTTTTATATATATTTTTTTTTTTTTATTTATATTTTTTATATATTTTTTTTTTTGAGTCAAATTTTTTGTATTTAAAAAAAATATATATATATATATTTCCTTTATATATATATATTATATATATATTATTATTTTTATCAAATTTTTCCTTTATATATATATTTTATATATATTATTTTTTTGTACATTTTCTTATATATATATATATATATTTTTATATATATATTTTATATATTTTTTTTTCAAATTTTATAGTAATTTTTTTTTATATATATATATATTCTTTCCTTTATATATATTTTTTTGTCACATTTTTCTTATATATATATTTTCCCTTTGGTCAAATGTTTTAGTACTTTTAAAAAAAGATATATAGTTTTTTTATCAAATTTTATTGTAATTTTTTTATATATTTTTTTTTTCCTTTATTTTTATATATTTTATATATATATTTTTTTGGGTCAAATTTTTTATTTAAAAAAAATATATATATATATTTCCTTTATATATATATATTATATATATTATTATTTTTTGTCAAATTATTTTTTTGGTCACATTTTTTTTGTACATTTTTTTATATATATATTTATTTCCTTTATATATATTTTTTTGGGTCAATTTTTTTGTAATTTTTAAATTTTAAAAAATACATATATATATTTTTCCTTTACATATATATTTTATATATTTATTTTTTGTCAAATTTTTTAGCCATTTTAAAAAAAATATATATACATTGTTTCTTTTACATTTTTATATATTTTTTTTGTTGTCAAATTTTTTTAGTACATTTTTTTATATATATTTTTTTTTTTATATATTTTTTTTTGTCACATTTTTTTGTACTTTTTTATATATATTTTTTTCTTTATATATATATTATATATATTATTATTTTTGTCAAATTTTTCTTTTTATATATATTTTTATATATTTTTTTTTTTTTCACATTTTTTTGTACATTTTTTTATATATATATTTATTTCCTTTATATATTTTTTTGGTCAATTTTTTTTTGTACATTTTTTTATATATATATTTATTTCCTTTATATATATTTTTTTGGTCAAATTTTTTTATTTTAAAAAATATATATATATTTTTTTCCTTTATATATATATTTTATATATATTTTTGTATTTTTTGTATTTTGTATTTTTGTATTTGTATTTTTTTTTAATTATATTCATATTTTCCTTTATATATATTTTTGTCACATTTTTCTTTGTACATTTTTTTTTATATATATATTTTCCTTTATATATATATTTTATATATATATTATTTTTTGTCAAATTTTTTGGTACATTTTTTTTATATATATTTTTTTTTACATTTTATATATTTTTTATATATATATTTTTTTATATATTTTTTTGTCACATTTTGTCAATTTTTTTAAAATATATTTCCTTTCTTATATATTTTATATATATTTTTTAGGTCAAATTTTTAATTTTGTATACTTTTTTTCAAAATATATATATTTTTCCTTTATATATATATTTTATATATATTTTTTTTTGGTCAAATGTTTTAGTAATTTCTTTTAAAAAAAAAAATTTTTTTGTACATTTTTTTATATATATATTTTTTTCCTTTAAATATATTTTTAGATTTTTTGTCAAATTTTTTTTTTATATATATATTTTTTTCCTTTATATATATATTTTTTATATATATTTTTTATTTTGGTCAAATGTTTTAGTAAAATTTTTTTTTAAAAATATATATATATTACTTTTTTGTATATATATTTTTTTGTAAATATTTTTTATATATATTGGTCAAATTTTTTTCCTTTATATATATATATTTTTTTTATATATACATTTTATTTTTGTCAAATTTTTTTTATATATATATTTTTTTATATATATATTTTTCTTTTTTTTTTTATATATATTTTATTTTATATATATTTTTTTTTTTTTGTCAAATGTTTTAGTAATTTTTTAGTAATATATATACTTTTTTGTCAATTTTTTTTGTACATTTTTATATATATATATATTTTTCCTTTATATATATATTTTATATATATATATTTTTTTTTGGTCAAATTTTTTTTGTAATTTTTTTATATATATATATTTTTCCTTTATATATATATTTTATATATATTTTTTAGGTCAAATTTTTGTATTTTTAAAAATATATATATATATATTTCGTTTATATATATATATTATTATTTTTTGTCAAATTTTTTTATATATATATTTTATATATTTTTTTTTTGGTCACATTTTTTTGTATTTTTTTATATATATTTTTTTTTGGTCAAATTTTTTTGTAATTTAAAAAAAAAAATATATATATATTTTCCTTTATATATACATTTTATATTTTTTTTGTTGTCCATTTTTTTTTTTATATATATATTCTTTCCTTTATATATATTTTTTGTCACATTTTTCTTGTACATTTTTTTTTTTATATATATATTTTTCCTTTATATATATATTTTATATATATTCTTTTTTTGGTCTAATTTTTTTGTAATTTTTTTATATATATATATTTTTCCTTTATATATATATTTTATATATATTTTTGGGTCAAATTTTTTTGTATTTTAAAAAAATATATATATATTTCCTTTATATATATATATATATATATATTATTATTTTTTGTCAAATTTTCCTTTATATATATTATTTTTTTGTATTTTTTTTTATATATATATATTTCCTTTATATATATATTTTATATATATTTTTTTTTTTGTCAAATTTTTAGTACATTTTTATATATATATTTTTCCTTTATATATATATTTTATATATATTTTTTTTTGGTCACATTTTTTTGTACATTTTTTTATATATATATATATTTCCTTTATATATATTTTTTATATATTTTTTTTTTCAAAAATTTTATATATTTTTTTTATATATATATATTTTTCCTTTATATATATATTTTATATATTTTTTGTTGTCAATTTTAATATTTTTATATATATATATTCTTTCCTTTATATATTTTTTTGTCACATTTTTCTTGTACATTTTTTTATATATATTTTTCCTTTATATATATATTTTATATATTTTTTTGGTCAAATGTTTTAGTATTTTAAAAAAATATATACTTTTTTGTCAAATTTTTTTGTACATTTTTTTATATATATATATTTTTTCCTTTATATATATATTTTATATATATTCTTTTTTTGGTCAAATTTTTTGTAATTTTTTTATATATATATATTTTTCCTTTATATATATATTTTATATATACTTTTTGGGTCAAATTTTTTGAAAAAATATATATATATTTTCTTTATATATACATATTATATATATTATTATTTTTTGTCAAATTTTTCCTTTATATATATATTTTATATATATTTTTTTTGTACATTTTCTTATATATATATATATATATTTCCTTTATATATATATTTTATATATATTTTTTTTGTACATTTTCTTATATATATATATATATATATATTTCCTTTATATATATATTTTATATATTTTTTTGGTCAAATTTTATATAGTTTTTTTATATATATATATATTCTTTCCTTTATATATATTTTTTTGTCACATTTTCTTATATATATATTTTCCTTTATATATATATTTTATATTTTTTTTTTTTTGGTCAAATGTTTTAGTACTTTTAAAAAAAAGATATATACTTTTTATTAAATTTTATTGTAATTTTTTTATATATATATTTTTTTTCCTTTATTTATATATTTAATATATTTATTTTTTTTGGTCAATTTTTTTGTATTTAAAAAATATATATATATATTTCCTTTATATATATATATTATATATATATTTTTTTTGGTCACATTTTTTTGTACATTTTTTTATATATATATTTATTTAGTTAATATATTTTTTTTTGGGTCAAATTTTTTTGTAATTTTTTTGTAATTTTTAAAAATACATATATATATTTTTCCTTTACATATATATTTTATATATTTATTTTTTTGTCAAATTTTTTAGCCATTTTTAAAAATATATATATACATTGTTTCTTTTTACATTTTTTATATATTTATTTTTTTGTCAAATTTTTTAGTACATTTTTTTTTTATATATTTTTTTCCTTTATATATATTTTTTTTTTTTTGTCACATTTTTTTGTACTTTTTTTTTATATATATTTTTTTCTTTATATATATATATTATATATATTATTATTTTTTGTCAAATTTTTCCTTTATATATATATTTTATATATATTTTATTTTTTGGTCACATTTTTTTGTACATTTTTTATATATATATTTATTTCCTTTATATATATTTTTTTGGTCAAATTTTTGGTAATTAAAAAAATATATATATATTTTTTCCTTTATATATATATTTTATATATTTTTTTGGTCAAATTTTTTTTTTTTTTATCCATCCATCCATCCATCCATCCATTATCTAAGGCGCTTATTCCTGGTCAGGGTCGTGCTGAGCCTATCCCAGCATGCGTTCGGGCGAGAGGCAGAAATACACCCTGGACAGGTCGCCAATCCATCGCAGGGCATTATTTTGCATATTTTATATATTTATTTATTTTTGTCAAATTTTTTAGTACATTTTTTTATATATATATTTTTCCTTTATATATATATATATTTTATATATTATTTTTTTGTCAAATTTTTTAGTACTTTTTTTTAAAATATATATATTTCCTTTACATATATATTTTATATATTTATTTTTTTTGGTCACATTTTTTTGTATATTTTTTTATATATATATTTATTTCCTTTATATATATTGTTTTTTGGTCATATTTTTTGGTATTTTTTTAAAAATATATATTTTTAATTCCTTTATATATATATTTTATATATTTTTTTAGGTCAAATCTTTTTTATATTAAAAAAATATATATTTTTTTCCTTTATATATACATTTTATATATTTTTTGTTGTCAATTTTTTTTTTTATATATATATTCTTTCCTTTATATATATTTTTTTGTCACATTTTTCTTGTACATTTTTTTATATATATATTTTTCCTTATATATATATTTTATATATATATTATTTTTTGTCAAATTTTTTGGTACATTTTTTTTATATATATATTTTTCCTTTATATATACATTTTATATATTTTTTTGTTGTCAATTTTTTTAAAAATATATATATTCTTTCCTTTATATATATTTTTTTGTCACATTTTTCTTGTACATTTTTTAATATATATATTTTTCCTTTATATATATATTTTATATATATTTTTTTTAGGTCAAATGTTTTAGTAATTTTTAAAAATATATATACTTTTTTTGTCAAATTTTTTTGTACAGTTTTTTATATATATATATATTTTTCCTTTATATATATATTTTATATATATTCTTTTTTTGGTCAAATGTAGTAATTTTTTAAAAATATATATATATTTTTTCCTTTATATATTTTTTTATATATTTTTGTTGTGAATTATTTTTTTATATATATATTCTTTCCTTTATATATATTTTTTGTCACATTTTTCTTGTACATTTTTTTATATATATATATTTTCCTTTATATATATATTTTATATATATTATTTTTGTCAAATGTTTTAGTAATTTTTTATATATATATATTTTTCAATTTTATATATATTTTTATATATATTTTTTTTTTTTTTATTTTATATTTAAAAAAAATTTTTTTCATATTTTTAATTTTTTATATATATATATTTTTTCCTTTATATATATTTTTTATATTTTTCAAATTTTTTTATTTTTTTTAAAAAATTTATATATATATATATATTTATGTTTTATATATATATTTTATTATTTTTTTTGTCAAATTTTTAGTACATTTTTTTTATATATATATTTTATATATATATTTTTTTTTTGGTCACATTTTTTTGTACATTTTTTTATATTTTATTTTTTTTTTATAATTTTATATATATTTTTTTTCAAATTTAAAAAAATATATATATATATTTTTCCTTTATATATTATTTTATATATTTTTTTGTTGTCAATTTTTTTATTTTTTATATATATATTCTTTCCTTTATATATTTTTTTTTCACATTTTTCTTGTACATTTTTTTATATATATTTTTCCCTTTATATATATATTTTTTTTATATCATTTTTTTTGGTCAAATTTTTATTTTTTGTCAAATTTTTTGTATATTTTTTATATATATATTTTTCCTTTATATATATATTTTATATATATTTTTTATATTTTTTTGTAATTTTTTTATATATATATTTTTCCTTTTTTATATATTTTATATATTTTTTTGGGTCAAATTTTTGAAAAATATATATATATATTTATATATTTCATATTATATATATATTATTTTATATTTTTTTTTTTTATATATATTTTTTATTTTTTTTTAAATATATTTTATATATATATTTTTTTTTTTATATATATTTTTATATTATTTTTTTTGTCACAATTTTTTTGTATATTTTTATATATATATATATTTTTCCTTTATATATATATTTTATATATATTTTTTTGGTCAAATTTTATATATTTTTTTATATTTTATTTTCTTTTTTTTTATATTTTTTTGTACATTTTTTTATATATATATTTTCCTTTTTTTATTATATATATATTTTTTTTTGGTTTTTGTAATTTTTAAAATTTATATATATATTTTTCCTTTATATATATTTTATATATTTTTATGTATTATTTTTTTTTATTTATATATTTTTCCTTTATATTTTTGGTCAAATTTTTTTCTTGTACATTTTTTTATATATATATTTTTCCTTTATATATATATTTTATATATTTTTTTTTTGTCAATTTTTTTTTGTAATTTTTTTTATATATATATTTTTCCTTTATATATATATTTTATATTTTTTTCAAATTTTTTGTCTTTTTTAAAAATATATATATATATTTCCTTTATATATATATTTTATATATATTATTTTTTTTTGTCAAATTTTTCTTTTATATATATTATTTTTTTGTATATTTTTTTTATATATATATATATTTTTTTATATATATATATTTTATATTTATATTTTTTTTTTTGTCAATTTTTTAGTACATTTTTTTATATATATATTTTTCCTTTATATATATATTTTTATATATTTTTTTTTGGTCACATTTTTTTGTACATTTTTTTATATATATATTTTATATATATATTTTTATCCTTTATATTTTTTTATTTTTTATATTTTTTTTTATATATATTTTTTTTATATATATTTTATATATTTTTTTGTTGTCAATTTTTTTTATTTTTTTTATATATATTCTTTCCTTTTATATTTTTTTTCACATTTTTCTTACATTTTTTATATATATATTTTTCCTTTATATATATATTTTATATATTTTTTTTTGGTCAAATGTTTTAGTAATTTTTAAAAATATATATATTTTTTTGTTCAATTTTTTTGTACATTTTTTTATATATATATTTTTTCCTTTATATATATATTTTATATATATTCTTTTTTTGTCAAATTTTTTTGTAATTTTTTTATATATATATATTTTTCCTTTATATATATATATTTTTTATATATAATTTTTGGGTAATTTTTTGAAAAAATATATATATATTTCCTTTATATATACATATTATATATATTATTATTTTTGTATTTTTCAAATTTTTATTTTTATATATATATTTTTATATATTTTTTTTGTACATTTTCTTTATATTTATATATATATATTTTTCCTTTATATATATATTTTTATATATATTATTTTTTTTGTACATTTTTTTCATTTTATATATATATATATTTTTCCTTTATATATATATTTTATATATATTTTTTTTGGTCAAATTTTATAGTAATTTTTATATATATATATATTCTTTCCTTTATATATATTTTTTGTCACATTTTTTCTTATATATATATTTTCCTTTATATATATATTTTATATTTTCTTTTTTTTTTTGGTCAAATGTTTTAGTACTTTTAAAAAAGATATATACTTTTTTATCAAATTTTATTGTAATTTTTTTATATATATATATTTTTTTCCTTTATTTATATATTTTATATATTTTTTTTTGGGTCAAATTTTTTGTTTTAAAAAAAATATATATATATTTTTTTATATATTTTATATATATTTTTTTTTTATTTATTTTTTTATATATTTTTATATATATATTTTTTAGTTTATATATTTTTTTTTAATCAAATTTTTTTTTTTTGTAATTTTTAAAAAATACATATATATATTTTTCCTTTACATATATATTTTATATATTTATTTTTTTGTCAAATTTTTAGCCATTTTTAAAAATATATATATACATTGTTTCTTTTTACATTTTTATATATTTATTTTTTTGTCAAATTTTTAGTACATTTTTTTATATATATTTTTTTTCCTTTATATATATATATTTTTTTTTCACATTTTTTGTACTTTTTTTATATATATATTTTTTCTTTATATATATATATTATATATATTATTATTTTTTGTCAAATTTTTCCTTTATATATATATTTTATATATATTTTTTTTTTGGTCACATTTTTTGTACATTTTTTTTATATATATTTATTTCCTTTATATATATTTTTTTTGGTCAAATTTTTTGGTAATTAAAAAAAATATATATATATTTTTCCTTTATATATATATTTTATATATTTTTTTTTGGTCAAATTTTTTTTTATTTTTTTATCCATCCATCCATCCATCCATTATCTAAGCCGCTTATTCCTGGTCAGGGTCGTGCTGGAGCCTATCCCAGCATGCGTTCCGGGCGAGAGGCAGAAATACACCCTGGACAGGTCGCCAATCCATCGCAGGGCATTATTTTGCATATTTTATATATTTATTTATTTTTGTCAAATTTTTTAGTACATTTTTTTTATATATATTTTTCCTTTATATATATATATATTTTATATATTATTTTTTTTTGTCAATTTTTTAGTAGTACTTTTTAAAAATATATATATTTCCTTTACATATATATTTTATATATTTATTTTTTGGTCACATTTTTTTGTACATTTTTTTATATATATATTTATTTCCTTTATATATATTGTTTTTTTCATATTTTTTATATTTTTTTTTTTTATATTTTTTTAAAAATATATTTTTTATTTTTTTGTTGTCAATTTTTTTTTTTATATATATTCTTTCCTTCCTTTATATTTTATATATTTTATATATATTTTCCTTTATTTTTTTTATCAATTATTTTTGGTACATTTTTTTATATATATATTTTTCCTTTATATATACATTTTATATTTTTTTGTTGTCAATTTTTAAAAATATATATATTCTTTCCTTTATATATATTTTTTTGTCACATTTTTCTTGTACATTTTTTTAATATATATATTTTCCTTTATATATATATTTTTATATATTTTTTTAGGTCAAATGTTTTAGTAATTTTTAAAAAAATATATATACTTTTTGTCAAATTTTTTGTACATTTTTTTATATATATATATTTTTCCTTTATATATATATTTTTATATATATTTTTTTGGTCAAATGTAGTAATTTTTTTTAAAATATATATACTTTTTTTGTCAAATTTTTTGTACATTTTTTATATATATATTTTTTCCTTTATATATATATTTTATAGATTTTTTTGTCACATTTTTTAGTAATTTTTTTATATATATATATATTTTTCCTTTATATATATATTTTTTATATATATTTTTTTGTCAAATTTTTTTGTACATTTTTTTATATATATATATTTTTCCTTTATATATATATTTTATACATATTTTTAGGTCAAATTTTTTTGTATTTAAAAAAAATATATATATATATATTTCCTTTATATATATATATTATATATATTATTTTTTTTTGTCAAATATTTCCTTTATATATATTTTTATATATATTTATTTTTTAGTCAAATTTTTTTGTAATTAAAAAAATATATATATATATTTTTTCTTTATATATACATTTTATATATTTTTTGTTGTCAATTATTTTTTTATATATATATTCTTTCCTTTATATATATTTTTGTCACATTTTTCTTGTACATTTTTTTAATATATATATTTTTCCTTTATATATATATTTTATATATATTATTTTTTTGGTCAAATGTTTTAGTAATTTTTTTGTAATATATATACTTTTTTGTCAATTTTTTTGTACATTTTTTATATATATATATATTTTTCCTTTATATATATATTTTATATATATTCTTTTTTGGTCAAATTTTTTTGTAATTTTTTTTATATATATATATTTTTCCTTTATATATATATTTTATATATATTTTTGGGTCAAATTTTTTGTATTTTTAAAAAATATATATATATATATTTCGTTTATATATATATATTATTATTTTTTGTCAAATTTTCCTTTATATATATATTTAATATATTTTTCTTTTTGGTCACATTTTTTTGTACATTTTTTTATATATTTTTTTTTTTGGTCAAATTTTTGTAATTTAAAAAAATATATATATATATTTTTCCTTTATATATACATTTTATATATTTTTTTGTTGTCCATTTTTTATTTTTATATATATATTCTTTCCTTTATATATATTTTTTTGTCACATTTTTCTTGTACATTTTTTTATATATATATTTTTCCTTTATATATATATTTTATATATATTCTTTTTTTGGTCAAATTTTTTTGTAATTTTTTTATATATATATATTTTTCCTTTATATATATATTTTATATATATTTTTTGGGTCAAATTTTTGTATTTAAAAAATATATATATATATATTTCCTTTATATATATATATTATATATATTATTATTTTTGTCAAATTTTTCCTTTATATATATATTTTATATATATTATTTTTTTTGGTCACATTTTTTTGTACATTTTTTTATATATATATATTTCCTTTATATATATATATTTTATATATATTTTTTTTGTCAAATTTTTAGTACATTTTTTTTTATATATATATTTTTCCTTTATATATATTTTTATATTTTTTTTTTTGTCAAATTTTTCAGTACATTTTTTTAATATATATATATATATTTCCTTTATATATACATTTTATATTTTTTTGTTGTCAATTTTTGTTTTTAATATATATATTCTTTCCTTTATATATATTTTTGGGTCAAATTTTTTGTCTTTTAAAAAATATATATATATATTTCCTTTATATATATATATTATATATATTATTATTTTTTGTCAAATTTTTCCTTTATATATATATTTTATATATATTATTTTTTTTGTACATTTTTTTATATATATATATATTTCCTTTATATATATTTTTTATATATTTATTTTTTTGTCAAATTTTTTAGTACATTTTTTTATATATATATTTTTTCTTTATATATATATTTTATATATTTATTTTTTTGGTCACATTTTTTTGTTTTTTTACATATATTTTCTTTATATATATATTTTTATATTTTTTGGGGTCAAATTTCTTCATTGTAAGTCATTCCAGATGTTTCTTCATCTATCTAAGCTGGAAAATCAGAACTTTAAAATTCATGATTTTTCACTTCGGAGGTAAGGCTATACACTTATGTTTTTGTGATTTTCAAGAAATGTACTTTTCATGATAAATGTCTTCAAATGCATTTTATTCAACATATTTCTTCATAGTAAGTCATTCCAGATGTTTCTTCATCTATCTAAGCTGGAAAATCAGAACTTTAAAATTCATGATTTTTCACTTGGAGGTAAGGCTATACACTTATGTTTTTGTGATTTTCAAGAAATGTACTTTTCATGATAAATGTCTTCAAATGCATTTTATTCAACATATTTCTTCATAGTAAGTCATTCCAGATGTTTCTTCATCTATCTAAGCTGGAAAATCAGAACTTTAAAATTCATGATTTTTCACTTCGGAGGTAAGGCTATACACTTGTTTTTGTGATTTTCCAAGAAATGTACTTTTCATGATAAATGTCTTCAAATGCATTTTATTCAACATATTTCTCCATACGCGGTAATTGCATATGTTTCTACATCTATCTAAGCTGGATAATGAGAACTTTAAAATTCATGATTTTTCACTTCGGAGGTAAGGCTATACACTTATGTTTTTGTGATTTTCCAAGAAATGTACTTTTCATGATAAATGTCTTCAAATGCATTTTATTCAACATATTTCTTCATAGTAAGTCATTCCAGATGTTTCTTCATCTATCTAAGCTGGAAAATCAGAACTTTAAAATTCATGATTTTTCACTCTGGAGGTAAGGCTATATATACACTTATGTTTTTTGTGATTTTCCAAGAAATGTACTTTTCATGATAAATGTCTTCAAATGCATTTTATTCAACATATTTCTTCATAGTAAGTCATTCCAGATGTTTCTTCATCTATCTAAGCTGGAAAATCAGAACTTTAAAATTCATGATTTTTCACTTCGGAGGTAAGGCTATACACTTGTTTTTGTGATTTTCCAAGAAATGTACTTTTCATGATAAATGTCTTCAAATGCATTTTATTCAACATATTTCTTCATAGTAAGTCATTCCAGATGTTTCTTCATCTATCTAAGCTGGAAAATCAGAACTTTAAAATTCATGATTTTTCACTCTGGAGGTAAGGCTATACACTTATGTTTTTGTGATTTTCCAAGAAATGTACTTTTCATGATAAATGTCTTCAAATGCATTTTATTCAACATATTTCTTCATAGTAAGTCATTCCAGATGTTTCTTCATCTATCTAAGCTGGAAAATCAAAACTATAAAATTCATGATTTTTCACTTCGGAGGTAAGGCTATACACTTATGTTTTTGTGATTTTCCAAGAAATGTACTTTTCATGATAAATGTCTTCAAATGCATTTTATTCAACATATTTCTTCATAGTAAGTCATTCCAGATGTTTCTTCATCTATCTAAGCTGGATAATGAGAACTTTAAAATTCATGATTTTTCACTTCGGAGTAAGGCTATACACTTATGTTTTTGTGATTTTCCAAGAAATGTACTTTTCATGATAAATGTCTTCAAATGCATTTTATTCAACATATTTCTTCATAGTAAGTCATTCCAGATGTTTCTTCATCTATCTAAGCTGGAAAATCAGAACTTTAAAATTCATGATTTTTCACTTCGGAGGTAAGGCTATACACTTGTTTTTGTGATTTTCCAAGAAATGTACTTTTCATGATAAATGTCTTCAAATGCATTTTATTCAACATATTTCTCCATAGTAAGTAATGCATATGTTTCTTCATCTATCTAAGCTGGATAATGAGAACTTTAAAATTCATGATTTTTCACTTCGGAGGTAAGGCTATACACTTATGTTTTTTGTGATTTTTCAAGAAATGTACTTTTCATGATAAATGTCTTCAAATGCATTTTATTCAACATATTTCTTCATAGTAAGTCATTCCAGATGTTTCTTCATCTATCTAAGCTGGAAAATCAGAACTTTAAAATTCATGATTTTTCACTTCGGAGGTAAGGCTATACACTTGTTTTTTGTGATTTTCCAAGAAATGTACTTTTCATGATAAATGTCTTCAAATGCATTTTATTCAACATATTTCTCCATACGCGGTAATTGCATATGTTTCTACATCTATCTAAGCTGGATAATGAGAACTTTAAAATTCATGATTTTTCACTTCGGAGGTAAGGCTATATATACACTTATGTTTTTTGTGATTTTCCAAGAAATGTACTTTTCATGATAAATGTCTTCAAATGCATTTTATTCAACATATTTCTTCATAGTAAGTCATTCCAGATGTTTCTTCATCTATCTAAGCTGGAAAATCAGAACTTTAAAATTCATGATTTTTCACTCTGGAGGTAAGGCTATATATACACTTATGTTTTTTGTGATTTTCCAAGAAATGTACTTTTCATGATAAATGTCTTCAAATGCATTTTATTCAACATATTTCTTCATAGTAAGTCATTCCAGATGTTTCTTCATCTATCTAAGCTGGAAAATCAGAAATTCATGATTTTTCACTTCGGAGGTAAGGCTATACACTTGTTTTTGTGATTTTCCAAGAAATGTACTTTTCATGATAAATGTCTTCAAATGCATTTTATTCAACATATTTCTTCATAGTAAGTCATTCCAGATGTTTCTTCATCTATCTAAGCTGGAAAATCAGAACTTTAAAATTCATGATTTTTCACTCTGGAGGTAAGGCTATACACTTATGTTTTTGTGATTTTCAAGAAATGTACTTTTCATGATAAATGTCTTCAAATGCATTTTATTCAACATATTTCTTCATAGTAAGTCATTCCAGATGTTTCTTCATCTATCTAAGCTGGAAAATCAAAACTATAAAATTCATGATTTTTCACTTCGGAGGTAAGGCTATACACTTATGTTTTTGTGATTTTCAAGAAATGTACTTTTCATGATAAATGTCTTCAAATGCATTTTATTCAACATATTTCTTCATAGTAAGTCATTCCAGATGTTTCTTCATCTATCTAAGCTGGATAATGAGAACTTTAAAATTCATGATTTTTCACTTCGGAGGTAAGGGTATACACTTATGTTTTTGTGATTTTCCAAGAAATGTACTTTTCATGATAAATGTCTTCAAATGCATTTTATTCAACATATTTCTTCATAGTAAGTCATTCCAGATGTTTCTTCATCTATCTAAGCTGGAAAATCAGAACTTTAAAATTCATGATTTTTCACTTCGGAGGTAAGGCTATACACTTGTTTTTTGTGATTTTCCAAGAAATGTACTTTTCATGATAAATGTCTTCAAATGCATTTTATTCAACATATTTCTCCATAGTAAGTAATTGCATATGTTTCTTCATCTATCTAAGCTGGATAATGAGAACTTTAAAATTCATGATTTTTCACTTCGGAGGTAAGGCTATACACTTATGTTTTTGTGATTTTCCAAGAAATGTACTTTTCATGATAAATGTCTTCAAATGCATTTTATTCAACATATTTCTTCATAGTAAGTCATTCCAGATGTTTCTTCATCTATCTAAGCTGGAAAATCAGAACTTTAAAATTCATGATTTTTCACTCTGGAGGTAAGGCTATACACTTATGTTTTTGTGATTTTCCAAGAAATGTACTTTTCATGATAAATGTCTTCAAATGCATTTTATTCAACATATTTCTTCATAGTAAGTCATTCCAGATGTTTCTTCATCTATCTAAGCTGGAAAATCAGAACTTTAAAATTCATGATTTTTCACTCTGGAGGTAAGGCTATATATACACTTATGTTTTTTGTGATTTTCCAAGAAATGTACTTTTCATGATAAATGTCTTCAAATGCATTTTATTCAACATATTTCTTCATAGTAAGTCATTCCAGATGTTTCTTCATCTATCTAAGCTGGAAAATCAGAAATTCATGATTTTTCACTTCGGAGGTAAGGCTATATATACACTTATGTTTTTGTGATTTTCCAAGAAATGTACTTTTCATGATAAATGTCTTCAAATGCATTTTATTCAACATATTTCTTCATAGTAAGTCATTCCAGATGTTTCTTCATCTATCTAAGCTGGATAATGACAACTTTAAAATTCATGATTTTTCACTTCTGGAGGTAAGGCTATACACTTATGTTTTTTGTGATTTTCCAAGAAATGTACTTTTCATGATAAATGTCTTCAAATGCATTTTATTCAACAAATTTCTTCATAGTAAGTCATTCCAGATGTTTCTTCATCTATCTAAGCTGGAAAATCAAAACTATAAAATTCATGATTTTTCACTTCGGAGGTAAGGCTATACACTTATGTTTTTGTGATTTTCCAAGAAATGTACTTTTCATGATAAATGTCTTCAAATGCATTTTATTCAACATATTCCTTCATAGTAAGTCATTCCAGATGTTTCTTCATCTATCTAAGCTGGATAATGAGAACTTTAAAATTCATGATTTTTCACTTCGGAGGTAAGGCTATACACTTATGTTTTTGTGATTTTCCAAGAAATGTACTTTTCATGATAAATGTCTTCAAATGCATTTTATTCAACAAATTTCTTCATAGTAAATCATTCCAGATGTTTCTTCATCTATCTAAGCTGGAAAATCAGAACTTTAAAATTCATGATTTTTCACTGGGGGTAAAGCTATACACTTATGTTTTTGTGATTTTCCAAGAAATGTACTTTTCATGATAAATGTCTTCAAATGCATTTTATTCAACAAATTTCTTCATAGTAAGTCATTCCAGATGTTTCTTCATCTATCTAAGCTGGAAAATCAGAACTTTAAAATTCATGATTTTTCACTCTGGAGGTAAGGCTATATAGTCCATGAGCCAGACGAGATATCGGGCTCATCTGAGTGGGCAAAACCTTACCTATACTAAATTGTTTATAGGGTCAATATAAGTAAATTAATATATGATAACTTTTCCACAGGAGTAGCTTTTCATATTTATTGGACATTTTGTTATTTTCCCTATTATGGGTGCAGGACACTATAGGGGTATAGGGTAAAAATATTAACTAATAGATATCACCATGAGACTTCCCCAGTTGATTACTTACATTAAGACAATTATGTATTGTATTACAAGTTTTCTAAAATTGTATGTTTAAATATGCAAATGAGGCATTATCTAATTAAATATGTCCTCATTTGCATAACATTCCAGAAGAGAAATCTGAACATTGGATCAAGCCAGATTCAAAATTCTTGTTTCATTTTGTTGACATATTAGAGTCAAAGGTTTTACAGAGGGAATTGACCCTTCGCTAAACCACGCCCCCTTAGTTACTGTTGCTAAGTCCATCAAGCTTTCGGAGCCAGCATGGTGCTCCCACTGTCGCTAACTGCACTCCCTGGAGAAATATTGTCCAATTTTTGGAAAATAGAAAAAGCGATTTCAGATAGAAGCAGACAGAAGGGTCTACAATATGCATTTGAAGGTTATATTCAAGATATCACACTGACTCAGCAACAAAATGACGTAAAAAAATTAAGATAGAAGCGAAAGCCTACAGATCACAGAGTAAAAGTGAACCACCACATCACCTGGCGATTGAGACAGAGGACAATGACATTAAGGAGCAACACTGTTCCTGTAAAGCTGGGTAGGTCTCTTCACTATTGCAATCATTAAAAAGCAAAAGCAGTAGGCCTATATAACGTTACATTCAGTAGTAAGTTAGCTAGCATTAGCTAACTAACGTAACATTAGTAGCCTATAGTGTGCTGTAACGACATTACTCTGGTTAGCTCCACAGGTTTCTGCGCCCATCTCATCGGACTTATCCATACCCTGGACCTCTGTAAAGCAAAAATATCAGCAGTATGTCAGCCCAGTCCTCCACAAGATTTGGGTACTCGGGACTGGGCTTCCCATTGACAAAGTGCTGAAATAGTAATTAAAAAATAGTATTACATTTTGACATCAAGGTAACGTTACCCACTAGAGGTTTTCTAGAGCTTGACTGTAACATCTTAACGTTAGCAAAGCTAACATTTAGTCTAACTTCACCAACGTTGCAACCTGGAGCTGTATATCCAGACCGTAGCCACGTTGGCTTAGCTATATCTCCTTCCAACCTCTCCGGGTAACGAGTGGCACTGTTACAAGTGCCCCAGGCACAACGTTTAACCATAACTCGCTAAAAGTCCACAAAACCAGCTCGAAAATGAAGAAAATCTCAAACTTTTCCGTCAGAGTCAGCGGAGTGCCGCCATAAACTGTCAGACCTCTGTCAGAGCCTGTCCTATGCTGCGCTGTGATTGGCCAGTCTGCGTTTCGGGCGTGGTTTAGTTGTGGATTTCTCTTTCAGGGCATGAATTATACCACGGCCAGTGCTGTGGATGCCCCGGAGTCTCCATCATCACGCTGGACATCAACAGTAGCGAGCTTTCTCCCACTCCGCGAAAAATATATGTGTAACGTTAACGTAAACATTAACAGCTAATGCTAGCTAATATTAGCTTATGACAAGCTGAATTATGCACGCTTCCTGCCACACTACTATGCCACAATGTCATGTCTGCCCATTGATCACCCAGAGGTGCACCAGCAGTTCATGCATGGTGGCTTCAGTGTCCAGCTTGGTAGCCAGAATCCCTACGGCCGGATCCCTGTGGATCAAACCATTGAGGAAACAGTCAACCGAGATACCCAGACAGCAGGAGGCACAAAGGGATTCAGCCTGAAACAGGCTGCTGTGGAGATGTACTACCTGAATTCTGGGTACCACAGCAACTACCTTTAGCAGCTCAGAAGGATGGTGGGACGCAGAATGTCCCACTTCAGCCACCCAGACCTGCAGATGCCTAGAATCACCAGGGATGAAGCAGATGTACAGTCCATTGTGAAGCTTCTTGAAGATGACTGGACAAACCCCCGACCCAATGAAAGTGAGTTTGTCAGCATTTCGACAGGTACCTTTCCCCCTCCAGATGTAGCAGGGGCGTTCTTGATGCCCACAAAATTGGCATGGAAGCATACGAGGGATTCAAGCGGGACCGGCTTGAAGACGAAAAACCAAAGACCCAGTTCCATGATAAGATGACGAAGAAGAGGCTGAAGATGTTTTCAGATATACGGAAGAAACCTTCTGCAAGCAACCCAAACAAGGTCATTCTGCAGGCTGACAGGAAGCTCTTCGCCCACATGGTCCTGGTGGCAGAGAGCCGCCATCTCCAGATGAGTGATGTCCTTTCCCACTCACTAGGGCCATTGCCATGGGCACTCGCCAATGGAGATGGGACACTGAGAAAGACAAACAAAGCTGTTCTGGCCAGGGGGCTGGAGAAGCAGGTCTTACCAGCAGAGACCATCCCTGGGCTGTCTGCTACCATCATTGATGGGATGAGTCTGGTTCAGAAGATGAAGGGCAATGACCAGACATTCTCTCAACGTGCAGCCTCAGCACTGACTCAAATCCTACATGAAGGAGCCAGGAGCCAGAGAATCGATGTGGTCTTCGATGTATATCAGGAGGACTCGATCAAGAATGCAGAGAGAGCGAACAGGGGTGCCCCACAGGAATACAGTTCGAAACATTGCACCAGGTCACCGGATCTAGCAATGGAGAAAGTTTCTCAACAGTTCAGCTAACAAGGCCAACCTCATAAGGTTCCTGGTGGCCGAGTGGAAAACACCCAAGCTGAGGGACAGGCTGAGCGACAAGCAGCTCTACGTCGCCAGTGAGGAAAGCTGCTTGCACATCACCAAGGATCAGTGGGCTGAGGTTGCAAGTCTACAGTCGAACCAAGAAGAGGCTGACACTAGAATGATTTTGAATGCAGCTCATGCTGCAGAGAAGGCTACAGCAGCGCTGTTGTAGTAACAGCTGATGACACCGATGTGTTGTTGCTCTGCCTTGCGTTCTATGCCGATATCTCCTGTCACTTGTTCCAGAACTGGAACTAAGAACCAGGTAAGGTATCTTGACATCACCAAGCTACGCCAGGCCCTGGGAGACTGTGTCTGTAATGCTGTGATTGGCATGTACGCATACACTGGATGTGACACATTGAGTGCCTTCGCAGGTCGTGGGAAGCTCAGAGCCTTGAAGCTCATAATGAGATCAGAGCATTTCCAAGAAGTGTTTCACAAGCTGGGACAGTCCGGGGAACTATCCATGGACCTATTCAAGAAGCTGCAAGCATTCACATGCAAACTCTACACAGCGTCCACGACAACAGAGGACATCAACACAGCCCACCACCAGCTTTTCTGCACACAGTGTGGGGAGCTCGAGTCTAGCCAGCTGCCACCATGCGAGTCTTCAGGAACATCTGCATATCCTAAGCCCAGTCGAGCATGGCTGGGCCAGAAATGACGGCCAGCTCACCGTGGAATGGATGCGGGGATCTCCAGCCCCTGAGGCAGTGCTGCAGCTGCTGTCCTGCAACTGCAGCCGTAGATGCAAGCTCCTGGAATGCCAGTGCATGAGCAGCGGCTTGAAATGTACAAACCTGTGCAAGTTGCAAACATGTGACAATCAACCCCAAGAGGAGGGCCTTGGCATGATGATCACAGTGGCAGACTTGACTGACTCTGAAACAGAGGACTGATCTTAAGGAGGGACCCCTCACACCCTCGCTAACAAAGACTCCAATCTCCATTGTTCTGGAAGATCCCTCTCCCTAAGCACATGTATTTTGTTTGCTTAGTTTGTATTGGTCCATTATTTCATTAAATATTCATACCCTTGTATTGTGTCGGACAGATTTGACCCAAATTGAGGTGTTTATCATCACAAAAAGGCTGGTTAACATACTTGTTTTAGCCTTGAGGCCAGGTGACTTTGCCTAATTTGGGGTCATGAACTCTATACAGAATATTGACATCTTGATGTTTTGTTTATTTCTATATGCACTTTGCACCCCATTTTTATGTTTCGGCCATTTTAGCCGCAAGGAGAATAGGCCTTTATGAAGTAGCAGCTAGTATAAATAAGAAGGACACTTTGTTTTTCTCTCACTCTCACTCTCTCTCTCACACACTCACACACACACACACACACACACACACACTGTTCTCACCACAAGCATAAAGACTATCCCAAATAGATGCAAATATTTTTTCTTACTTTTATTTGAACTAAAGGCATATTTATAAATATATTTTATGTTCAAAAAAGCTTACCAATGCCTCATAGACATAACATGAGACAGATGCAGATGTAAGTTGTGGGAATCCACTCTGTTGCTGTCTGAGAGGGGCAACACTGATATAAAAAGGTCCCACTCACCATTTACTCACTCGATCACTCAGAAGCAATTGTCAGAAGAGGAACATGAGCAGAAGACTCATGGACAGCCAGTGAAGGCCTCGCTGTACTCTTAGACAATGATAATGACAGTGAAATAGAGGAGGAAGTGTCTGAAACTGAGGACAATGTTGAATATACACTACCAGTCAAAAGTTTTAGAACAGCCCCTTTTTCCATTTTTATTGACATTTAAGCAGTTCAACTCCAGTGAATAACCTAAAATGGTACAAAGGTAAAACCTTTGTACCATTTCAGGTTATCCACTGGACTTGAACTGCTTAAATTTCTGTAAAAACTGGAAAATGGGGGTGTTGACGATAGTGTAATTCGGACTACAATGAATCATCCTCTGATTCATTGTAGTCCGTCAATCCGTTGATGTGGTTCTGTGGCTCAGTAGGTAGCATGGCGTTGGCAACGCTTAGGTTGTGGGTTCAATCCCCACTGGGACCACCTATACTGAAAAATCTATGCATTCACTACTGTAAGTCGCTTTGGATAAAAGCGTCTGCTAAATGACATATATTATATTATATATATTATGTGAGTTACAGGTCATAATGGATATTATTGTGCCAAATCTGCCCCTCATTAAATGCAAGACAAACATTACATGTGTAAGATACTAAAAACATGCCAGCAATTCTTTTTTAAAGCACATTATGACCATCATGGCCAGTTTAATGAATAATTAGTACATTTTGTGTGCTTTGTAATGAAAACGAGTGGTGTAATATCAAGGGAAACCTGTCCTATATGGACAAAAAACTGAAATATCTGGTCAAGTTTGTAATGATAGTCAGTGACATGATGATAATTTCAAATAATTAGTTTTTGAGGAGGTTAAATATATATATCATACAATTTTGAGGTGACTTGTATAGCACCGGCTATTTTGGCCGAAACACTATTCATTGGGTAAACATTGAAACATAATACAAGGGTGATATACTGTATCTTTGTTATTCCTTTAAGTTCCTGGTGTGGTCTCTATCAATACACACCACCACCTCAGTCTGTCTGACTGGTACTATAGTATCCACCAATTCACACCTCAGTCTGTCTGACTGTAAGAGTTATCTCCAATTTTTACCTGCATCATAGACATAGCCTTAACCCTTTGAGGCATACGGTCACAAATGTGTGATCATTCTAAAATGCAATCTAGAATTCTAATTAATTCTAATTGATGACATCATAAAGGCTTATCAATGCAAAATGGACTATTCCAGAATAGAACACTATGAATTGGAACTAGAACTCTCAAAAACGTACTCCTCAAAGGGTTAATGACGTTCCTGACTTTATCTTTAGAGCTACAACCATATATTACCACTCAAATTAAAGCTTAGAATGTTGGGCAGTTTTCTATAGCCATTAGAAGCATGTTGTTTTTCAGCACATACTTACAAATTGGGGATATTTACTAGACGTTTTTGTTTTCGTTGAGCTTTTTTTGCAAAATCTTGCAATAAAAGGCCATTTAAGCTTATATGGAAGTTTTGAATCATTAAAATAACCATTCCAATCAATTCCCCATCCTTGAATTATGCAGAAAAAGTGGGTTCATAGGTCTCTGTACAATATAAGGTTCAAAAGTTGTTGATATATTTGCCACGACAATTGCGTGGGACAATATAGGGTCCACATATTCAACGCATGATAACTACCACTAAGCTACCAGTCCGCAATGGTTATCATGCCAAACTGTGAACTAGAGATGTATAGTAAGTCAAAAACACAACTAGAATTTGCCCACCCAGATGAGCCCCGTAGGTGAATTTTCGGGTCTTGGCTCATGGACTAATATATACACTTATGTTTTTTGTGATTTTCCAAGAAATGTACTTTTCATGATAAATGTCTTCAAATGCATTTTATTCAACATATTTCTTCATAGTAAGTCATTCCAGATGTTTCTTCATCTATCTAAGCTGGAAAATCAGAACTTTAAAATTCATGATTTTTCACTTCGGAGGTAAGCTATACACTTATGTTTTTGTGATTTTCCAAGAAATGTACTTTTCATGATAAATGTCTTCAAATGCATTTTATTCAACATATTTCTTCATAGTAAGTCATTCCAGATGTTTCTTCATCTATCTAAGCTGGAAAATCAGAACTTTAAAATTCATGATTTTTCACTTCGGAGGTAAGGCTATACACTTGTTTTTGTGATTTTCCAAGAAATGTACTTTTCATGATAAATGTCTTCAAATGCATTTTATTCAACATATTTCTCCATGCGCGGTAATTGCATATGTTTCTACATCTATCTAAGCTGGAAAATCAGAACTTTAAAATTCATGATTTTTCACTTCCGGGGTAAAGCTATACACTTATGTTTTTGTGATTTTCAAGAAATGTACTTTTCATGATAAATGTCTTCAAATGCATTTTATTCAACAAATTTCTTCATAGTAAGTCATTCCAGATGTTTCTTCATCTATCTAAGCTGGAAAATCAGAACTTTAAAATTCATGATTTTTCACTCTGGAGGTAAGGCTATATATACACTTATGTTTTTGTGATTTTCCAAGAAATGTACTTTTCATGATAAATGTCTTCAAATGCATTTTATTCAACATATTTCTTCATAGTAAGTCATTCCAGATGTTTCTTCATCTATCTAAGCTGGAAAATCAGAACTTTAAAATTCATGATTTTTCACTTCGGAGGTAAGGCTATACACTTATGTTTTTGTGATTTTCCAAGAAATGTACTTTTCATGATAAATGTCTTCAAATGCATTTTATTCAACATATTTCTTCATAGTAAGTCATTCCAGATGTTTCTTCATCTATCTAAGCTGGAAAATTTAAAATTCATGATTTTCACTTCGGAGGTAAGGCTATACACTTGTTTTTGTGATTTTCCAAGAAATGTACTTTTCATGATAAATGTCTTCAAATGCATTTTATTCAACATATTTCTCCATACGCGGTAATTGCATATGTTTCTACATCTATCTAAGCTGGATAATGAGAACTTTAAAATTCATGATTTTCACTTCGGAGGTAAGGCTATACACTTATGTTTTTGTGATTTTCCAAGAAATGTACTTTTCATGATAAATGTCTTCAAATGCATTTTATTCAACATATTTCTTCATAGTAAGTCATTCCAGATGTTTCTTCATCTATCTAAGCTGGAAAATCAGAACTTTAAAATTGATGATTTTTCACTTCAGAGGTAAGGCTATACACTTATGTTTTTGTGATTTTCCAAGAAATGTACTTTTCATGATAAATGTCTTCAAATGCATTTTATTCAACATATTTCTTCATAGTAAGTCATTCCAGATGTTTCTTCATCTATCTAAGCTGGAAAATCAAAACTTTAAAATTCATGATTTTTCACTTCGAGGTAAGGCTATACACTTATGTTTTTTGTGATTTTCCAAGAAATGTACTTTTCATGATAAATGTCTTCAAATGCATTTTATTCAACAAATTTCTTCATAGTAAATCATTCCAGATGTTTCTTCATCTATCTAAGCTGGATAATGAGAACTTTAAAATTCATGATTTTTCACTTCGGAGGTAAGGCTATACACTTATGTTTTTGGTGATTTTCCAAGAAATGTACTTTTCATGATAAATGTCTTCAAATGCATTTTATTCAACAAATTTCTTCATAGTAAATCATTCCAGATGTTTCTTCATCTATCTAAGCTGGAAAATCAGAACTTTAAAATTCATGATTTTCACTTCTGGGGTAAAGCTATACACTTATGTTTTTGTGATTTTCCAAGAAATGTACTTTTCATGATAAATGTCTTCAAATGCATTTTATTCAACAAATTTCTTCATAGTAAGTCATTCCAGATGTTTCTTCATCTATCTAAGCTGGAAAATCAGAACTTTAAAATTCATGATTTTCACTCTGGAGGTAAGGCTATATATACACTTATGTTTTTGTGATTTTCCAAGAAATGTACTTTTCATGATAAATGTCTTCAAATGCATTTTATTCAACATATTTCTTCATAGTAAGTCATTCCAGATGTTTCTTCATCTATCTAAGCTGGAAAATCAAAATTCATGATTTTCACTTCGGATAAGGCTATACACTTTTTTTTTTGTGATTTTCCAAGAAATGTACTTTTCATGATTAATGTCTTCAAATGCATTTTATTCAACATATTTCTCCATACGCGGTAATTGCATATGTTTCTACATCTATCTAAGCTGGATAATGAGAACTTTAAAATTCATGATTTTTCACTTCGGAGGTAAGGCTATACACTTATGTTTTTGTGATTTTCCAAGAAATGTACTTTTCATGATAAATGTCTTCAAATGCATTTTATTCAACAAATTTCTTCATAGTAAGTCATTCCAGATGTTTCTTCATCTATCTAAGCTGGAAAATCAGAACTTTAAAATTGATGATTTTTCACTTCAGAGGTAAGGCTATACACTTATGTTTTTGTGATTTTCCAAGAAATGTACTTTTCATGATAAATGTCTTCAAATGCATTTTATTCAAAATATTTCTTCATAGTAAGTCATTCCAGATGTTTCTTCATCTATCTAAGCTGGAAAATCAGAACTTTAAAATTCATGATTTTTCACTTCGGAGGTAAGGCTATACACTTATGTTTTTGTGATTTTCCAAGAAATGTACTTTTCATGATAAATGTCTTCAAATGCATTTTATTCAACATATTTCTTCATAGTAAGTCATTCCAGATGTTTCTTCATCTATCTAAGCTGGATAATGAGAACTTTAAAATTCATGATTTTTCACTTCGGAGGTAAGGCTATACACTTATGTTTTTTGTGATTTTCCAAGAAATGTACTTTTCATGATAAATGTCTTCAAATGCATTTTATTCAACATATTTCTTCATAGTAAGTCATTCCAGATGTTTCTTCATCTATCTAAGCTGGAAAATCAGAACTTTAAAATTCATGATTTTTCACTCTGGAGGTAAGGCTATACACTTATGTTTTTTGTGATTTTCCAAGAAATGTACTTTTCATGATAAATGTCTTCAAATGCATTTTATTCAACATATTTCTTCATAGTAAGTCATTCAGATGTTTCTTCATCAATCTAAGCTGGAAAATCAGAACTTTAAAATTCATGATTTTTCACTTCGGAGGTAAGGCTATACACTTATGTTTTTTGTGATTTTCCAAGAAATGTACTTTTCATGATAAATATCTTCAAATGCATTTTATTCAACGTATTTCTCCATACGCGGTAATTGCATATCTTTCTACATCTATCTAAGCTGGATAATGAGAACTTTAAAATTCATGATTTTTCACTTCGGAGGTAAGGCTATACACTTATGTTTTTTGTGATTTTCCAAGAAATGTACTTTTCATGATAAATATCTTCAAATGCATTTTATTCAACATATTTCTTCATAGTAAGTAATTGCATATGTTTCTACATCTATCTAAGCTGGAAAATCAGAACTTTAAAATTCATGATTTTTCACTTCGGAGGTAAGGCTATACACTTATGTTTTTGGTGATTTTCCAAGAAATGTACTTTTCATGATAAATATCTTCAAATGCATTTTATTCAACGTATTTCTCCATACGCGGTAATTGCATATGTTTCTTCATCTATCTACGCTGGAAAATCAGAACTTTAAAATTCATGATTTTTCACTTCGGAGGTAAGGCTATACACTTATGTTTTTGTGATTTTCCAAGAAATGTACTTTTCATGATAAATGTCTTCAAATGCATTTTATTCAACATATTTCTTCATAGTAAGTCATTCCAGATGTTTCTTCATCTATCTAAGCTGGAAAATCAGAACTTTAAAATTCATGATTTTTCACTTCGGAGGTAAGGCTATACACTTATGTTTTTTGTGATTTTCCAAGAAATGTACTTTTCATGATAAATATCTTCAAATGCATTTTATTCAACGTATTTCTCCATACGCGGTAATTGCATATCTTTCTACATCTATCTAAGCTGGATAATGAGAACTTTAAAATTCATGATTTTTCACTTCGGAGGTAAGGCTATACACTTATGTTTTTTGTGATTTTCAAGAAATGTACTTTTCATGATAAATGTCTTCAAATGCATTTTATTCAACATATTTCTTCATAGTAAGTCATTCCAGATGTTTCTTCATCTATCTCAGCTGGAAAATCAGAACTTTAAAATTCATGATTTTTCACTCTGGAGGTAAGGCTATACACTTATGTTTTTTGTGATTTTCCAAGAAATGTACTTTTCATGATAAATGTCTTCAAATGCATTTTATTCAACATATTTCTTCATAGTAAGTCATTCCAGATGTTTCTTCATCTATCTAAGCTGGAAAATCAGAACTTTAAAATTCATGATTTTTCACTTCGGAGGTAAGGCTATACACTTATGTTTTTGTGATTTTCCAAGAAATGTACTTTTCATGATAAATGTCTTCAAATGCATTTTATTCAACATATTTCTTCATAGTAAGTCATTCCAGATGTTTCTTCATCTATCTAAGCTGGATAATGAGAACTTTAAAATTCATGATTTTTCACTTCGGAGGTAAGGCTATACACTTGTTTTTTGTGATTTTCCAAGAAATGTACTTTTCATGATAAATGTCTTCAAATGCATTTTATTCAACAAATTTCTTCATAGTAAGTCATTCCAGATGTTTCTTCATCTATCTAAGCTGGATAATGAGAGCTTTAAAATTCATGATTTTTCACTTCGGAGGTAAGGCTATACACTTATGTTTTTGTG
>JAINUG010001083.1:0-32764 GCA_029706075.1 Aldrovandia affinis
GGTAAATTCATTCAACTCAATTCAAATTTGACCTTTCATTTTATCTAAGAAATTGAAAACCATGAAATTGAAGATGCAATTCCTGACCCATAGTGTTAGATTCTCATTTTGTTAGAAGGAACTTAAAGGCAGTGGAGAGAGCAGAGTTACCTTTACCATACAGAGCTTGTAAATACAACTGAGCTAAATAAAAAAGGTCCGGCTGACTTCCCAAACCCCTTTCAAACAACTGAACTTTGAAACCTCATCTCCCTGGAATCCCTGTTTGCAAATGAAGCCGGCATGAGATGATCACTTTCAGAGTGTACAGGATGTTCGGCACTGTGAGCACACCTCATAACTGCGTTCTCTAGATAGTGTTATCCTGCCCCACCCTCTGAGAACAACCGAAGTAGGACTTTGGGAAGCACCAGAAATAACACAGGAGGTTTAATCAGTCAAATAAATCCCCAGAGAATCAAAAAGGTGTGTTGGTTATTACATAAGAAACTCTGGTACATTTCATGAGAATGTTAATATAATGTTACATAAATTGATTTGGTGAAGTGGAGAATGCCCGCAGTGGGGAACAGACAGAAAGGTGCCTGGTGCTATAATTTTGTCCCCATAGTGATGGTTAAGAGAATTTGATCTTTCTATTCGTCCCATTATTGCAGTCCATTTACAGACCGGTGATACATGATACAAGCTTATATCCCATAAACCCAACAGCTATAATTTCTGCTAATCAGTCAGATTATGGAATGTGTAGTGTGTCTGGGAAGAGTCATAGAGTGATTCTCTGAGAATGAACCACAGGAGAATAGTTCTAAAAAACAAAAATGTTTTTTGTGCGTTCATGAATAGTCTGAGGAAGGTTATGCTTATATGGAGTTATACACTGCCTCTGGAAATCCTGGTAAAAACCTTGCCTCATGTTTCCGTATTGTGTAAACAATGGCGAAGCTCATTACATCAACGCCTTGTATTTCCCCATAGTGCTCAGACACATGGCTGTGGGGGTTTTCCTGGGACCTCACCACACACTCAAAGCGATTGTGAGGCCCTATTGGTTCTATTTCCCCTTTCACGTGCATTTGATTTCAGGTCAAATTTAAAGACAAATCTGGATTGAATCCAGTCCAAGGCCAAATTGAGTTCTGGCTCTACACGGAGCCTTAGGTGCTGTGATCTGCACCCGTTTAGACCAGATATCAGCTTTGCCTGCCCATACTGCCCTCGCTGACCACTGCTTTGCCCTCGCAGTACGCTTGCTCTCCCACACGTCTCTGAGACTGTGAGACCGAATGTCTTGTCGTCTGGGACTCAGTCCCATATAGTGTTTTCACAGTGGCTGGTATGTCCTCTTCTTGGGTTCCTGTTAATAACCCCACCTCCTTAAGATCTGCCACGCTCCACAAATCCCAGTGGGGGAATGTTCCGATCCCGAGACTGCCCTTCCCAGAAGTTACATAAATGGGCATGGCCCATGAGTCATTTAACAATTAGAAAATTCTGTCACAGGGTATGGTAGGGGTTAAATGGTGGTTAAATTCATGTCAACCTCAGGTCAAATCGCTGTCGTTGTCATAGGATTTGGCTACTGCATGTAGACACAAATACAAATTTGAGTTTGATGGTGAAACTATTCCTGCAAAGTTACACAATACATTATGAAATCACATGTTCATTACATATCTTATCACATATCTTCAGTACTTCTGGTGGCTCTGCTATGGGAATAATGATGTAGTTATGTATGTGAGTTGCAAATCCTTACTTAGGCTGTGATGCCACATAAATAGAGTTAAATGAAATGGAGTGTACTAAAGACAATTTACACCTTGCCATTAATGTATTCCATCTGATGATGTGGCAGGCTCTGTTACCCTTTTTTTCTAATCTGAATTGTTGACAATAACAGCTCATAATTTTGAACAGTTAGCACTCTTACAGCAGAGCAGTGTGTGACTCTCCAATTGGCACAACAAATTAAGTTCTCAAGATGTAAATAAATTAAATGATGCACTGACATAAAATGATAAGCTAACTTAATATAAGATGAGGTTTGTACCTCTCAGAAATCACTAGGATGCTCTGGATTTACGTCTTATCTTGTAATTTTCTTTCTGGGGGAGAACCCCCCTCCCCCCCATGCTCTACACAAAGTTGCTTATGGGAGATTCTAGAGCAGCACCTGAGACAGCGTTTTCCACCACCATTAACAAAACACCAAATGATGGAATTTTCAATAGAGTTCCAGACACTTGTAGAATCATATGTCAAGGCACATTGAAGGGGTCCTGGTGGCTTGTGGTGGTCCAGTGCCCTATTAAGACACTTTATGTTGGTGTTTCCTTTATTTTGACAGTTACCTGTATTTGTGTAATGCAATTTGAGTTAATAGGAGACGTTTCAGTGCCATATTGGTTGTGTATGAATGTTAGCAAGCAAGTAAAATAATAACCAAAAAACAAACAATGCTGCTATTAAAGCGATATAAACTTAATGGACAGCAAAAATCTATTAAAATAATTGATAATGCTTTACATTAACTCAATCTACATAAAGCATTCATAATGCATTTATGAGCGCTAAAGAAATGGTACATTACAATTACATAGGGCATTATGAATGCTTTATGATGTTTCACCTGTACATGACATTACATGTATGTAATGATGCTGTTATGCAATGATCAACAGAAGCTATTTATGAATGCATATTGAGCTTTTCATAATGCATTCATAAATGCTTTTGCATGTATTATGTGTGCGCCATGTTTAGGTCTGTGATTCTTGGGTCAGACCTATCCCAGGTTGTGACATAATGCCAGTGGTGGGCCGTCAGGGCCTGCAAGGCCTTCTCTGCTGGCCTAAAAAATATCTGAATCACAGACTGATGTTAATTATATTTTGTCCATGAATACTTATTAAATAATTCCAAATGGTCTGTTTGCTTCCTTTCATAGCTGTTCCCCTGGTTGCGCTGCATCCAGACGTGTATTTTCATATTAAAGCATTTAACCAATCACATTTCAGCCATCATTTGTTGCCAGGGTCAAAGGAATCTGTCTGGAGGCCTTCACAATCCGTTCTGAAGGCCCTGTAGCATAAAATAAGTGTTGATCAAACTGTTGCTTCAACCAATCAGATTTTGAGTTGGGGACACGAAGGCCTTCTCGAAGGCCTAGGTAACGTCAGCGTATTCACACCCTTTGATTGGATAGTCAGAGAGTGTCTGACTATGCTGTAATGTGATTGGTTAAATGCTTTAATATGAAAATACACGTCTGGATGCAGCTAAACCAGGGAACAGCTATGAAAGGAAGCGAACAGACCATTTGGAATTATTTAATAAGTATTCATGGACAAAATAAAATTAACATCAGTCTGTGATTCAGACATTTGAGCGGACATTTTCAGCCCTAAAGCGAATGAAAACTTATGCCAGAAATACGACAGGGCAGGCTCGACTTTCAGCATTAGCTTCGATGGCGATAGAAAAGGACTTGATGGAACTGAAACACACGGATAATCTGTACGACAGAGTAATTGAACTCTTTTGAGGAAAGAAAGGAGGATGGATTTTGTGTACAAATAATAAGGATTTTTGGTGAGTAAAATGTTGCTATTTTCCTAAATAATATTGCAATTTTATGAGGTTATTATTATTGATGCTTTTTTATGTGTGTCGCAGCTGTAGCACCCCGAGTTTGTTTCTTCAGTAAAGGCATTTATTCTGGATACACGAGTTATCTATCTGCGATGCAACGGCAACGGGTGCCTGTTCGGTTTGTTTTTGCACTTTGTTTATTTATCTTTCTTCAGTCATGTTTCATGAGAGAGAATGACAGCGATAGAGATGAGAGAGAATGACAGCGATAGTTAGAAGCGTGAGATAATTAGTGATTAGTAGTGTTAGTAACTTAATCTAAATCCCTAATGTTAGTAGATTAGTTGGTTAGTACTATATACATCTAACTAATATATACAGAGTGTAATTAGAAAGTAAGAAGGAAGTAAAACGAGATTAGAAACGAAGACGGAAAAACCGAAACAGAATTTCCCGAAGTGCATGACAGAACGAGAATGAAACATGACTGAAGAAAGATAAATAAACAAAGTGCAAAAACAAACCGAACAGACACTCAAAACATAACAATAAGATGGCTTTTATAGCCATAAAATAGTTATTGAGGGGTGGATTGATTCAGACGGTGCACTACTGAAGGCCTAGGTGTGAAATGCACGGCCCGCCACTGCATAATGCATAGACACGATTGTAATGAATTCATCATGAATAGCTCATTATGAACTCATAAATAGACATATTTTAATTCTCATTAATACATTATGAATACTTTATGTAGGTAGAGTTAATGTAAAGCATTACCAAATAATCTATTTTCTATTATTTTCCATTTAAAAAGATCATTGCCTTGTATGGTAACTAATAATAACTGTCATTTTTTAAAACTAATAAAATATCAACTATGCTAGCAAACTGATCTTTGATGTCAAAGCTAAAAATGTGCGTATAAATGATTATAAGACAATATGTAACATAAACAGACTGTTTACAACATAAATTAATGTATGGCTAAGTAACTACCAAAATTGCAATGGTCCTACCGAGTTCTCTTCTGAAAAGTCTGTCATATTGGTAGCTAGCTAGCTAATAATATTAATGTATCTACTCAGCTAGCTAGCTAGCAAGGTAGTGAGCTATTCCAAAGAAAAGTACTTGTAACTTGTAAACTTGTACTTGTAAACTATTTAGCTAAAAATGTGCCCTTAATTTGACAGATTTAACCCAGCCACATTTTATTAATAAAGCTAGCTTGCCATTATGTGTTTAGCTAATAAGGTAAACAAAATCACAAATACTTTGGTATAGCGATCTTGCTAGCTAGCTAAAAGGCAAAAAATCTTAAGAGTAAAAATGCAAGCCATGAAAATTCTGTTTAAATTTAAATCATGAAGAGACAACCCACAAAATAGAGACGTAAAGCATGTTGCTTTTTTTCCCCAAAATTTGGCAGCTCTATTTACATTTCAAGAGTATTGCATGTATATAACATGCATCACTTTCTTCATTCAAAATAAACAAAGCATGAAAACACTGACAAAATCACCCCATAGAAATTAAATCGCAGTAAAATATAGAAAAATAGAGCTTAGAAATAAAGCGTAAGTCTCCAAAAATATTCTGCTACAGAAATCTTAGTTTACAAACATGTCTGTGACCTTGGGTCTCCCAGCAGAGATCATCAGTGAAACGCATGGCTGAGGGAGGAACACACAGGGTGTCCACTCCTGTCCGCCAAAAAGTAAGGAGGCGAATTTGACAGGGGGAGTGTTAGTGACAGACGCTGGGCACAGAAGAAACACTCACTGTAAGATATGTGATGGAGTGATCACAGAGGCAGTCAACTTGGACATGGTAAGACAGAGAGCCCGCCTTTTAGCACCAACACAATGCTGCGAGACTGAAACAGAGACATCTTTTAGCAACTCACAAAATCAACTCATTGTTTTATACAACTGGTTATGAAGGGGTTAAAGCTACCCCTAATTCTGTAAACCACAACTCATTGATCAAATGGCAATTCCACTGATACATCTAATTTCCTTTTATTACCATATTGGCATTTGTTTTGTTTTTTAAACCATTGAATTTGAACAGTCAAAAGCACACTAATATGTTGATTACTTAATTACTGCCAGGGATCTTTCATCATTATATTAATAAACACCAAAAGCTCCCAATGTTTTTTGAGAATCTCCTTCACAGGTATGTAAGAACCCACACTGTATGAAATGAAATCCTATACATACTTTACCTTCCCTTACAGCAGCAGCATACTGAAAATAAAAATGACAATACTATGAGGTACAAGTAGTGATCGCCACAAAATTCCATTAAAGGGACAGACAAAGTACAAAACACACTTTATAGAGTCCTTGAAGAGAAGACAACATGTACATGAGGAACTTCTACCCCCTTTCTCTGAACTTACTCAGACTGAGGCACAGAACCTCTTACAAATCTTGAACATAGTTTCATTTGGTTGTCATCGTATACCTTTATAATAAGGACCAATCACATGGGTCGATTAGATATGTGTGACATATAGTTAAGTTTGTTCTGAATATGTTAATTCTGTCAGCAATACTTAAAAGGGTTAATGCAACACAGCTATAATTACTGCTGAAAGGAAGCCTTCCATCATTAAGTTCCGTAAATCGACTCTTGCAAGCGAAAGTAAAAGATACAATATTGAAAACTACAACAAATGTAGTTACAAAAACTCATTTTACACAGACACCATTGGCTAGAGGAGCAGTCACTACTTTTGTGCAGTGCATTTAGAAATTATACTCAGTCATTGTGTTCATAGTCTTTTAAAGACAATATCACTGGATAAAAAAAGGTGTTTGGAATCTGGACATAGCTTTTCATTGACTGTCAAATTGCCATTTATGTATAATTGTAAAAACCTTACAACAACCAATAATCCCCTTAATTTAGCACCAAAGTATCTGTCATGTATTTTGAAATATTTGCCCGTTGTTAATTAAAAGATGTAACATAATAATCTGGAACTATTTTGTCGAATAAGAAATGCACTTTAAAGGAGTAAAAATAGACCTTCAACTTCTGTTTTGATTTCACTTTCTCGCCAGAAACCGTAAGCCATATGCTCTCCCCGTGGATCCTTTTTCAGTTATGTAAATAGCATGGCAGCTTACTGGCTGTTGTGCATTTGTAACCATGAATCTCAGTTCTGAGAGCTAGGGGAGTCGGATTTCCCTCCTTCCTCAAGACTCTGCACAGGAAGTGGTTGACTGTATAAGTTAATGTACAAGCAGGAAATGGCCAAAGAATCCACTGTTACACAGGAAATTACTATTTAGTAAGTTTTTCTTTTTTTAAGTAAGTTTGGTAACTTGGTGGCCTATCAAGTATTCATTACTTAGAAAACATCTGTTCAGTTACGAAGTTAGTTTGTTTAGCTTATACAGTAGGCAGACTCTTTCTGTGGTGTGCTAAATGTCCCAATTCTGGTCTTCTGTCCATCCTCAGAAAACATGTTGAACCTTTTAACTGTTCTCTTAACAAAGTTTCAGACATAGTATGTTTCAACAGAATGGTTTTTTTGAGTCCATTCTCCTCCATGGGTGTGAGTCTTGGGCCCTCATTTGCAAGATCACTAAGTTTCCATCGATGGTACAAAGAATGGCTGTTGTTTGTGCTGTCCAGAATGTTTGGGCTGGCAGGACCACCTTCCAAACTCCGCCCTGAAGTGTTGTGTGCAGCCCTCCCCTCCATCTCACAGTGTCATCAGACAGCGCCAGTCTTAACTAAGCCGGACAATCATTTGATCACAATGAGCCAGCCAGTCACACTCCTCCTTTGGTGCAGCCCAGACAGATCCCCGTCGTAGCATTCACCTAACATCACCCTTAAGTCTGGTCCATCGAACTGGAGACAGGACTCTTTCTGGATCGTCTAAATGTCCCAATGCTGGTCTTAACAGGGAATGCTGGATGAAGCTGAAGTCATCACAGATGTGAATGAATTCAAGAATGTTTCAACAGAAACCACAGTGTCACTGGATTCATTTGACAAAAATAAAATAGACAAAATTCAACACAACATAAAAGATCACCTCGATACCACCTTTACACAACAGTAGGGTTTAGTGCTAATAAAGTGCATGTTAATTCAACTAATTACAATTTGACCCTTCTTTTTCCCCCTTGCGCTGGTGCCCCCCAAAAAGTGCTTTGGTTATGAAACAGTCAGGTGGCCATGGCTTGGCCAGTAAGAAAAACAGGATTATTCTCCATTGTCTGCAAAAAATGAAATCAATAGTAGTAATAGTGATACAAAAATTATTTGTGAGTCCGCCAAGGCAAGGAAAAAGAAAAGACTTCAAGATTGAAGTGTTCTGGGTCTCTGCATAGTAACAGCAGTGCTCCTGTCCGTAGTCATGTCCGAGTGATCCTGTACAGATGAGTGTGAGGCTATGAAAGGCAATGACTGCACCGGGCAATACACCGGGTTGTCCATACCAGGCAGGGGCTGCTGTATTGAGCCCTGGGGCTCTGTGGTGTCCTGCTGCTGTGCACACTGCAGGACGGGCATGTTGCACAGCGGGCACACCTTCCTCACCTCCAGCCACTTAATGAGGCACCTGAGAAGAGCAGTGATGGCCAACAGTCATTAACAACATTAGACATGCGCATTGAAATCTCAAAAACATCTTACAACGTCATTTTATATTTAAAGTAGACACACCTATGGATTCACACATAAATATCCCCTTGGTCTAACTCAGGGGTCTCCAATGTTATCCAAGAAGGGCCAGTGTGGGTGCAGTCTAGTGGTCTAGCCCAGTAAAGGGTAAAATTAGGGTAAAACTCATGTTCAAAGCTTCAGTCACACGTTCTGTTCCCTATCCACTAATGCCTTACACCTTACATCACCGCATTACCGCAGTAACCCACAGAAAACTCAGTTCTTATGTGTGAATCTTGCCTTCAAACACAAGTAAGGCTCATAAGCCTGGAAGATGTAAGAGAAGAAGAATGACACACTATTAGACACACACAGAATCTATTAGTGTATCGCTGAGAACAGCTTGTTGTATAAAACACAACAATACTCTGCGTAATCACATTAGATTGCACTGGTAGATGAGACATTCATTACAGTGCAATATCTGTAGTAAATGTGTGCAATGTGTTTGTGAAGGCACTTCCAGAATCATAGGCATAGGCATAGGCATGTGAAAGAATCACAGCTTGTGTGAGGTGAGCTTTCCTTTGGTTTCTGAAAGACTAGCAAACTGGAAGATAATACGGGTGCACTGAAACTCTATGGTCTCCCGTGGTGAATAATTTACCATGGCCCAGTTAATCTGGGTTTCTGAGTCCCTGAAGAGGCCTTGGTGCTGGTAACATCAGAAACATCAGAACATGGTAGAAAAACAATGTGTTTACTCCAAGAAAAATAGTTAGAACTCACAACATCAAGGTAACTTTACTTTCTGTGTGTTTGTGAGAGTGCGTGTCCATTGCGTAATTGCGCACATGAGTGTGCACGTGTACTTGTGTGTGTGTGTGCGCAGGCGAGCATCAGAGTAACAGCTACAATTATGACAGACAGTGTTCTTTACAGTTCAGTGTTTAACATCCTGTTGTTGTACTTCTAAATCTCATGCTCCAGTGGTCTCAGACAGTGTGTCACAGACAGAGGTACTGGCTATCCCATGCTCTGCAGACCATGTTTACACAGCACAGACTCCTCCCCCCCCCCTCCTCATTCTCCTCCTCCACTCCCCGTCTCTAACAACAGGCCTGTTTTAATGGTTCAGGAGACAGCAGGCACCCAGCTGTCCACTGGAGATACCAGCTCCGTCAAGGCCTGCATTGTCTCAGCTGCCTCTGTTCGGTGTGTGTGGGTGTGTGTGTCACTGACCATGGTTTGGCATTTTATATATATTGTTGTGTCCAAGTTTTTTTTTTTTAACACCACACAGAAGCTGAGTGGAGAGGGGCAGAAACAGCAAAGATACTGTACCAGGGCTCTGTGTTTATGTCCCTACTGTACACCATTGAAGTGAGTTTCATTACGAAATCTCAATTTGAAAAGCAATCAGCTCTGCCAGAACAGGAAGGAACACCAATCACTTAGTCTCTCTAGTCCATAATGGACCCTGGTCACTTCAGTAACAGGCTCACAGGTAATTCCTTACTACTTGTTACGGATAGCAATCAACCTGCGTTGTAATAACCAGGTGTACAATATCAGACGTAACACTAAGCCACTTAATCAATAACCACAACCCGTAAGGAGTACCAGTGAAACAGTGGTATAGAAAAGTTAGACATATATTTATTAATATGAATACATTTGATGATTGTTCTCTCTATTTATAACATGAAAGTCCTTTAAAAGACAAAAGCAGGTTGCAAGGTCTCACCGGGCAGCCAGCTAGCGGTTCCAGACCCTCGAAGATGATAGGGGAGGTCTTCTCCTCGGAGTTCCCAAAATGGTATTACGAAGAGCAATATTTATTAATTAGCAACTAGGCGGATAATCAGAGTAACGCAATCACCAAGCTGTAATTAACAATGTCGTAAAGGGAACTGATGGCATTCAGGTGGCAACCTCTATATATAGTCCCGCATCTTTTTAAAAGTCTCCTCCGTGATGTAGCCCAGCGATGTCCAGCCGCATCTTCTCTCGTCACGATGCTTGGAGGGTTCCCCTGGAAACCATGTGCGTCCTCAAGCAGGTCCCAGCAGGGTAGTGACGCCATCTCCACCTCCACCAACGGGGAGAAATCAAGGAAACACAGCAGCAGGCAAATCCAAAAGGAAACACGAAGTAGTGCTAATACAAAGTAAAGGGACGTAACACTACTCAATAAATGTAAGGTGAAGTGTTCAATCAATCATCCTGAACTCTGCAAAGCATACCTCTGTGAGAAGAGTACATTCCAGAAGGTAATGCTGAAAGTAAGGTTTCTGAGAGCAATCAGAGCACTTCCACAACTGCAGGTACACCTCACCCCTTTCCTGTCCTGTGAAATGTGGTTGCCCAAGGATCAGTGACAATGCAGGTCATGTAGTCGATGTTTACTTACTTCCTATGGGTGTGCTTGCAGGGGCATATTCCCAGCTCATCCTTCTGCTTGAACTCCTCCAAGCACACTGCACATATCTGAGAAAAGGAGAACACATGGGTTGTCACAAAACCAACACCGCATGGCATATAAATCCCTTTGAATAATTTGAAGTTGAAACATGGAACATATTAGAATTGTCTCTTTAAGCATTTCGCCATTCGAAAAGGGGTCCTCCTTTTGAGCTGAGATAAAGCAAAATCCCAAATACACCTGGATAAACATTATATGTGATGTTGTCTGTAGAATGTGAGTTGGGGACAGGTTGGGAACAGAGAGTCCTGTCCACCCAAAGTCAGAAATGTAGTGCAGCAACAGACTCCACAATGCTGGCTCTGAACTTGTCTTCTGTTCCCTATGGAGAGGGAGGGTACGTGCACAGCTGTGCCACAAACAAGGTCTGGGGCTGAAGGGATAACCCCAGGAGCTCGGAGACATCTTGGGTCTGACAGCGGGAGACTTCCGCCTGTGACCCATCCCTTTGTAAAGAGGGTTGGGAAAAGGGTTAAACCAGTATTTACAGCGGATCCCTGCGGTGATGATGAATTGTGTTTATTTTTCCAACGTCCTACACTGATTATTTCAGATAAAACGGGAACAGAGAAAATCCTGTGGAAAAACAGGAGAGATGCAGGAAAAGGTGGAGGACATGATGTGTACTGTGTGGATGCATACTGTATAAATGGGAGACGTTTTACAATGGTGCCATGCCACAGTCTGACACCAGACAAATCGATATCTGTGTGGCACTGAACAACGAAAACCGCTGGGGTACCACAGAGTGCGTAAAGCCAACACTACGGGATTCACGCTGAAGTGGGGATTAGGTGTGGCGGTCTCTGGACTGTGATTACTTGCACATCTGGGCAAAGTGAGGAAAGGTCATCACTCGCACTGTCAGATTCCAACGCTTTTCTCCACAAGCTAAATCTGACCGAAGTGTGGTGGATGATGTAACATTTTCATGACCATGAAATGTGCCGCAATAGTCTGATCTAATTGTGAGAGCTGCACTGTCCTCCCATGAATCGCCCAACTAACCCCCAACTAACACACACTAGTAGGGGAGTGTCTGTGTGTGTGCCTCTTTATTCCATTCCTACCTAACATACTGTAATGAATCATTGAAAAGTGTCATGGTTTGAGTGCCTGTTTAGCCCTGTGTGGGCGTACTCCTTTTCTATCCTTGTGAGTACGTTCCTACTCATCTCCATATCTAATCAGCGGATTGTTTTCAGGTGTTCACTGCCTACTTCAGTTTGCTGCTTTCACTACTCCGTGCTTCAGTGTCTATTAATTTGGCGTTGAAGCCGGTATGGTGTCAGTCCTAAAAGGAAAGTATTTAGAAAAGTATGTCACCTTAGCTTTCTCGCCACTTCTACGGAAGTCTAGCTTTTCTTATTTTGTTTGGTCTGTGTTCGGGGTTACTCACCGGCAGACCCAGGGCACTTATTTTCGCTGTTCGTTTTCCTAAACTGCGTTTTAGGCGTCTGGGTTCTATTCCAGCTTTGTTTTTTTGTTTGTGTTGCGACTCAAATTACTTTCTTTCTTTTTCCTGTGTGTGGGTCGTTGGCTGGTTTTCGCCTCCTGTTTGATGTGATCGGTTATGGGAGCTAAACATGTAGCACTCCGAGATCATTTTTTTAGGAGGTAGACTATCAGTCTCTGTTCCCCGTAGCGGTCCTTTTATTTTGCTGGCAGCTCTACACTTATTTCGGTAAGCTGTCCAGTTCCTTGGAGTCGTCCTAGTTGCTGAGTCGTGTGGTGTTGGGCTACACGCTAGATTTTTCTGTTTGGTTTTACTATCGTTCGGTACCGTTCGCGGACCGCGTTTATTCTCCTTTTTATGGGTAGTTATTATTTCGTCTTACGCTGGGAGTTTTGTTTTATTTATTTTCTGTAGCGATTCTCGCGGGTTAACGCCCCTTGCTCCCTATTGTGTTTTAGTGACATCCTGATTGATCAGGAGTGTTTCTGATCCTTATTCCCCATTGGTCGCACTTGGGCCTCACCCCTACAAGCCCTCACAGAAAGGTGCTTTGAACGTACAGGTAACTGCCAAAACAAAGGAAGCACTTGAGTAAACAAAAGTTTCTGGTGGCTCTGTTAAGGTGTGGGGTGGCAAAGTTTAGGTCCACACAACCCTTTAGAGGGCAAGGTAAATGCCAATTCAATATAAAGCCATTCTAGATGAGTGATCACCTTCATCATATGGCATTTCTATCCTGCTTGGAGTGGTCTCTTCCAGGATGACAATGCCCCCATTCACAGGGCATGACTGGTCACTGAATGGTTTGATGATCATGAAAACAATGTAAACCATATGCCATGGTCATCTTAGTCACCAGATCTCAACCCAATTGAACCATTTTAGGAAATTCTGGAGCGGCGCCTGAGACAGCGTTTTCCACCACCATCAACAAAACACAGAATTGTTTTGAGGTCCTGGGCGTTTCCCCGATAGCATGACATCCTGCCATCCTTATGAGCCGTTTATTTTTTTCCCTTGCTGTCTGAATGAGAGAGCCATATCAGGATGCTGATTGGTCGCTGCTCTCTCCAGTCAGTAGTGGAGCCTCGTTAGTGGAGCCTCGTTAACGAGGATGCGATGCTAACTATGTTAGTTCCCTCTTGAGTGACGATTTTGGGTTGGGAATGTAACAGAATGATGGATATTTCTCATGGAAGAATGGTGTTGCATCCCTCCAATAGAGACCCAGGGCAGTTATGCAACAATAAGATTCATCATCTTATTGTTGGCACAGAAATTGTAGGCAAATAAATACAGCAATAAGATTATCATGTAGACAACAGTAGCAGTAACATTAAAATACTATGCAAAAGACACAGAGACCAAGTGCCCCTCCCCCAGTCTGGGGTAATGTTTACTGTACACTCTTATATAAGCTCCAGGACAGGGGGGAAATAAGGACAAGCTGAATCTCATCCAGGCACAGTGTCTTAGAATAGAATGACCCTTCCTTACGGTAATGTTAACTAAAGGCGGCTGTTCTTAACTCATTATCATTTGTCACTGTCAAGGATATAAATGAACTGACAACACATCAGCCCCTAGCAGCACAAGAAGACGAGGGGGCAGAATGTCTTAGATAACCTGCTCGTTATTATTTTTCACTGTTCTTCTTCCTGACTTAAGTCCAGCCATATAGAGAAAATCATCTCAGTTAAGATCTGCATGTAGACTTAATAAACACTTTTATAAGCACATAAATACATACAGCAAACTAAGGGGCTGAAAATGAATTACTGCATTAGAGATCCTAATTGCACTCTTAAAAAGATAGTTTTGAAACTGAGCTTTACTTTTCTTTTTCCTTCACTATTTACCTCTTCTATACAAAGAGCATGGCATTCTAAAATAATTATTGGGATTTTTGTCTCATTTTTCTTCAGGAATCATCACAAGTTTTAAAAACTGGGAAAACCAGACTCAGTTTTGAATCTTCACTACTGTTGGTGGCCATGTGCCTTTGTTATTAGTACAGATGACATGGGGCCTGTGTATTAGACCACAAGTCTATTCACTGCCTGCAGTGGCATTTAGCAGACACCCTTTAGCAGCAGCTTTTTACTGCAAGCTTGAAGCTTTCCGCTGGCTGGCTGGCATGTGGCGTCTCCTCTGCTGCTGCAGCTAGCTCACTATCTAGTTATGATACATTTTATTTTTTTAAAGTAAGTTGCAGACAGAGACCAAGTTGACTGCATTACTATATTCTTATTTAAGTGAAACACAACTAGCTGGTAGCATCAGAGAGGTATCCTGTCTTTGGAGAAAAGGTTCTAGCTAGCATGTTAGAATCTGCTAAAACCCTAACATACATTTTTTTTATTTTAAAAGAAAAGAAAATTAAACAGAAATATTAATATTGTGTGTAATTATTTGATAGCGGTCTCACGCTAGTTACATGTTATTTTTCTATTTCCTATAGTTGTATCGCCCAGTTTAATTTATTGTCATTAATACCATGCAAAACGTTTCGGCAGATTTTCATGTAGCTACTACAACTGTGTACTGTACACCCTGTTCAGTCATTGCCTTGGTTGTTACTAGAAAGCCGCAATGACACAACTTTGTTCTGTTTTTAACAATGAACTCTGCTAGCTAGGTGGCACTAGCCATCATTGTGTATGTTAATGAAAAAAATACAGCTAGCTTGAAGAAAAGGTTACCAACGTTAGCAAGCTATCTTGTCTGGCTATCTAGAGACCTAGCTTATCTTGTTAGCTAATGTTACCTATGTTAACTGCAGTTATCTCAGCTAGATAGCAACTAACAATGCCAGATAAGTTAGCAAGATAGCCTGGTCAGTTAGCTTCTGGTCCAAATGACTCTCTTGCCGAGGGCACGCTAACTCTGGAAGCAAGAGATGTTTTGCAGGACATTTTTTATGAGACGTTTTGCAGGAGTTTTGGTCCCACTGAAGGCCTAAGTCCAATAGTCACGGTTTGCCACTGCTTTTTAAACATTAACTCATGCCAAATCAATCCTATTTTGATCAAATACAGCTAAGCTAAAAGTAAAACTCAATCTAGGTAAGTACACCTGCACATCTTCAACATCCTCAAATTTGAGTTGAAACCAAATTGACCTTTAAGCAGAGAATCCTGCCCACCCAGAGTCAGTAAGAGCGCCGCTAATATACAGACTACCCTGCAATACAGCAGACTACCCAATGCTGGCTCTGAACTGAAAAACACAGAGACGTGTTGTTATGAGGTCCTGGGAGTTTTCCCTGACATCCTGCCATCCTTATGAGCTGTTTATTTTTTTCCTTGCTGTCTGAATGAGAGAGCCATATCAGGATGCTGATTGGTCGCTGCTCTCTCCAATCAGTAGTGGAGCCTCGTTAACGAGGATGCGATGCACCTGTGGGGGGGCTGGCCTAGCCAGTACATAAGTGCTTCGTAACAGTGTTCGGAGAATGCTTGTTGAAGTAAGAAGTCTAACTAGTAGACATCCTTATACGGAAAGACCGTGTTTAAACACTCAAATCTCTCTCTTTAATCTATGGTTTCTTTAGTCTCAGTCTTTTACCTTAAAGCAAACTTTATTTCTGTTCTAAGCTGTAAAGCTTTCTAGTGGACGTAGTGTCAAAACGGCACTGCCTTTTTCAGAACCTTTTTATTTTTGTTGAAGTTCGTTTGGTTGAGTTTGGTTTTTCTATGTTAGTTCCCTCTTGAGCGATTTTATGTTGGGAACGTAACATAGTGGTGTTTCCGCCCGGTTTCTTTGTTTAAATCGCCCGGTTTGGGTTGATTTTATTAGTCGCTCTGTTTACTCCTGAGGAGTTTTAGCCACTCGCAACCAAGTGAAACTAAACTGAAAAGGGAAGGAAAATATATATATTTTGCTGTTGCACAAACACAACAAGTTACGATCGCATTAAGTTTGCACCTCACAAACAACACCAAAACACTGACTTTATTTCTGTCATCCACACATTTATTTCAAGTCATCTGATTCATCTAGTTGGGACGAGATAAGAAAATGTAGAAAAGCGGATCTGATTGAAATAGCAAAAAGGTATAACATTCAAGTCACCTCCGCCAGTACAAAGAAATACATTTTTACCCTGCTCACGGCTGCATTGGTAGAAAAGTCAATTCTCCCTGATGAGGAGAAGAACCTAAAATCGTAACATCACCTGGAACAGTTTCACCTCCCAGCTCGCCCAAATTACGTGTGCGTGCGCTGGAGCTAAAATTGGCAGCTGAACAATTAGCGGCTGTTGAAAGAAAAAGAAAAAGAACGTGAACGGTATGAATTGGAGCGAAAGTTAGAAATGGAACGGGAGCATGCAAGCAGCATGCAATTCAGTTAAAAGAAATAGAAAAAGCTGAAAAGATAGAACTGGCACAACTCCAAAATCAGTCTCCTGCCCGTGCGCACTCATCTGAGTTTGACTTAGGTCGTAACAGCAGACTCATACCACCTTTTAATGAAAAAGATGTAGACGTATACTTTACCTTGTTTGGGCGAATTGCCATCTCATTAAAATGGCCGACCGATGTTTGGTCATTGCTCCTCCAAAGCGTTCTTGTCAGGAAAGCACAGAAAGTATGCAGCTTTAACGTCTGTTCAGAGTGCAGATTATAAAATGAAGGGGTTAGTGCTAAAAGTAGTTTAGTCACAAAATGTCCATTTCGAGAAAATTAAGTTTGAAAATATCACTGATTCCTTAAATCAGCCATGACATGTTTTGCCGTTTTTATGCATTGCTTAGTAATCCATGATGTTTGAAGTGTATGCTGGCAGGTTTCAGCATTTTGAATCTTCATTGATAGTGAGATATTGACATTTTTGTTTTTGGACTGAGCTACTTTTATCACCCGGCTAGGACTTAGATACTTCTAGCTCCAAAAACTAGGAAAGGACTTAGCCACTTTTAGTCAGAAAAACTGTTTATTTAGACTATTGAGTAAATAAAATCCATCTCAGCAGTAATCAAGGTATTTGACAATACATACAATACATTTGAGATCACTGAAAATCCACATCCTGCCTGCTTACATACAACTCAGGAAAAGACAAACAAAAATGTCTCAGCCGGACAGTCATTATGGTGCAAGACAGTGGGAAATCCGCCAGCTAAAAAGCAAACTGGGTGAACAAAGGTGAGATCATCTAGCTTGAGGACCGAAAAAACAACAGATTTGCAGATGAGACTGCATTCCAGAATGCTAGCATGTTGAATGAAACAGTACAACATGAACAAACAGATCCAAACACCACATGTCTTCAAAGAAACCAAATCACCCAGATCACTAACTTGTCATCTTTAGAAAAAAATGTTTTTAAATTAAATTATTAAATCCTGGCAAAAGCCTGTTGAACATGAATGTCTATTCTTCGGCATCTTCTGCTTCACCTGCCTCCTGCTCCGCAGCGTTACCTTGGCCATGCAGGTTGTTGTAAAACGTAACCTCCGGGAGGAGGTTTACGTGTGTCAGTAGTGCAAGAATGTCATTATATTTTGCTTCTTTGATTGGCCGGAAATTTGTATAAGCTGCTGGAGGCTTCACTAACTTTAGTGTCGACATCTTCTTGCCATGTGCTGAAAGGGTTAGAGCAGTCAGCAGTCATGGCAATGCGGGAAAGAGGTGCTTGTCCCCTCTCGAACTTGGCGCCTCTGAACCCACTGATACCAGTCACAGGGCACAAGAGTGGTTCGAATGCCAACTTGTAGTCCTTGACTTGGACCGTTGTTGTTCCATCTGGCATCATATCGTCGGTTAGAGGATGTTCCACATAAACAATCTTGAATGGCTTCTTTTTTTTGTTGTTCAAAGTCTTTTTATTTCACAAATAACATAGAAATAACAATATAATTCTTCTTTACAATATTTTCACCCTACCCCCCCTCGTTCTCCAACAGAGCCCCACCCGCATTGCACTGGTACTTCATATTCAGTAAATAGTAAAATAAAACCAGATACATATACATACACACAAAAAAAAAAAAAATCATAAATGAATATACAAACAAATAAATAAAATAATGAAAATTAAAATTACTTGAATAAAGGAGGAAGTGGTTCATGGCGTATCATTGGCGGAGATCTTAGAAGCGTCTATCTTCTCTATATATGTCAGTACAGGTTGCCATATGTCCTCAAAGCTAAGAGAATATCTCCTTGTAGAGCAACGGATCTTTTCTAAAGTCAGATGATACATAAGGTCTTTAATCCAGTGGCTAAAAGTTGGAGAAAAAGTATCCTTCCACTTCAATAATATCAATCTCCTTGCCAGTAAGGTAGCAAGGCTATTATTATTTTAACATGTCTTCTGATCAGAGTATCAGATGGGACCACCCCAAATATTGCAACAATGGCAGAGGGTTCTATAGTTATCTCTAACGCTTCTGAGATAAATTTAAATATTGAGAGCCAGAACTCAGACAGCCTCGGGCATTGCCAAAACATATGTGAGAGAGTAGCTGGTGCTTGTTTACACCGGTCACAAGCAGTGATGGCGGTAACGCGTTACTCTAATCTGATTACTTTTTTCAGAAACGAGTAATCTAATATTAATATTTCCAAACCAGTAATCAGATTAAAGTTACTTATCCAAGTGACTGTGCGTTACTATTGCGTTACTACCTCATAACATAGGCAGAATGCAGTATTTTTTGTCATTTTCGATAGTAAAAATATATCTTTTTGCTTTTTTCTTGCGGGGAGTGACGTCAGTGTGCGACAGGCAGCTCACGTTTTCAGCACGAGTTTACAGAAAACAAGCTCACTTGGATCAGCATGCGGCTCCACAAACGTAAACAAACGTACACAGAGACGTAAGAAACAATGGAGGGGGGAGCGTTTTCGAGCTGGAAATACAGCCACTATTTTGAATTCATGTCAGCTAAGGACGAGAAGAATATCAATGTTCGTTGGGGCTAGGCAGCTGCCGAAAGTAACTAATAAAGTAACTAGTAATCTAATTTAGTTACTTTTAAAAGCAAGTAATCAGTAAAGTAACTAGATTACTTTTTAAAGGAGTAATCAGTAATCAGTAATCAGATTACCTTTTCAGAGTAACTAAGCCATCACTGGTCACAAATTGGATCAATATCTGATGTAAATTTAGCCAATCTTACCTTGGACCAATGTAATCGATGTATTATCTTGAATTGAATAACCGTGTGCTTCAAACAAACTGACGAAGAATGTATTCTGTCCAAAGCACCATGCCAGGTTTCGTCAGAAAGTGTTATACCCAAGTCTTCTTCCCACCGGCTCTTCAACAATGTCAAAGGTTGCAAATCATGTAAATTAAGTAAAGAATACACTGTTCCTATAACTTGCTTTGCATTGGGATTAAGATTTAGTAATGAATCGGTGAAAGAATCAGGGGGTAGCAATGGAAATTGGGACGTGGATGCAAATAAAAAACTACGAAGCTGTAGATATCGAAATAAGTGAGTATGGGGGACATTATATTTAAATCTAAGTTGTTCAAAAGACATACAATTTCCCCCATCATACATGTTGCTCAACTTGGTCAGTCCCATCTGTGCCCAACTACCATATGCTTCATCAGTCATAGAGGGTGCAAACATGTTATTTTTTGCTATTGGGGCATGAATAGAGAGGTCATTGAGTGAAAAGGATCGCCTGAATTGTGCCCAAATTTTAAGAGAGTGCTTTACAACTGGGTTGGCAGAGTATGTAGATATAGATTCAGGAAGTGGGAGCTTCGAGCAGAGTAGCGCATGTAGTGAAGCAGATCTACAGGAGGCGCCCTCCAACAGTAGCCATTTAGGCAAAGTGTTATCAAGTGAATAATGCTTCCAATGTAGCATGATACTGATATTAGCAGCCCAATAATAAAATCGAAAATTGGGCAAACCTAGTCCACCGTGTAGACGGTGACGTTGCAATATATTTTTGTTTATCCGTGGTCGTTTCTTTTGCCAGATAAAGGAAGATATTAGCCCATCGATGTACATGAAGAATGTTTTAGTCAGAAATATAGGGAGGCATTGAAAAATATACAGAAACCGAGGAAGAACATTCATTTTAATTGTATTTATTCTACCTCCCAACGCCAAAGGCAGAATATCCCATCTTTCTAGGTCCTGTTTCAGAATCGCAATAAGTGGGGGGAAATTGGCCTTATAAAGATCTTTAAAGTGATATGTGACCCAGATATCTAAATACTTAAACTTGTGCGTACTCATTTTAAAGGGTATTAGATTGGGTGGGGTCGATTTGGCTGCTGCGTTTATAGGCATAAGTTCACTCTTCTGCAAATTTATTTTATATCCAGATATCCTGCCGAATTCATTTAGTAGGTCAATTGTTTTGGGTATACTAATTAATGGATCAGAAATATATAAAAGCATATCATCAGCATAGAGTGATACTTTATGCTCAATAGTTCCTCTTCGTATACCCTTGATCCTAGTCTCGCTACGTATAGCTGCGGCAAGTGGCTCAATCGCTACAGCAAACAGAAGGGGTGACAGAGGGCATCCCTGTCTAGTGCCGCGTCTGAGTGAAAAAAAAGGAGAGAGGGTGGAGTTTGTACGTACTGCAGCTAAGGGGGAAAAATAAAGAATCTTAATCCAAGATATAAGTTTTGGTCCAAATCCAAATCGACCTAAGGTATAGAAAAGGTAGTCCCACTCCACCCTGTCAAATGCTTTCTCAGCATCAAGTGATATTATTACTTCAGGAGTGTCAGGTGCAGTGGGATCATACAAAATATTGTATAAGCGACGTAGATAAAAAAATGAGTGGCGATTTTTTATAAACCCCGTTTGGTCATCCAATATAATAGAGGGCAATATAGCCTCCAAACGTCGGGCCAATATCTTTGCAAGTAATTTACTATCTACATTTAATAGGGAAATGGGCCGAAATGAACCACACTCCAGGGGCGGTTTGTCTTTTTTAAGAATGAGAGAGATGACTGCTTGACGCATTGTTGGGGGCAACGAACCAGATTCAAATGACTCATCAAAGACCAATAGCAGAATGGGGGCCAATTGATCAGCAAATGTCTTATAAAATTCACTCGGGAATCCATCTGGACCCGGTGATTTTCCATTTTGCATGGATTTAGCTGCAGTGATAAGTTCCTGTGCGGAGAACGGGTTTTCCAGATTAGCCGCAGTCTCTTCATCAACTGAGGGAATGATTATTTTATCAAAGAAGGAGTCAAAAAGTATTTTGTTATTGTGCGATTCAGATGTATATAGTTGGGAGTAGTATTCCTGAAAGCACTGATTAATCTCTACATGGTCTGTATGTTTGATGCCAAATGTATCTTTTATTCCAGGTATAGATTGGGCCGCGGTTCTCTGGCGTAGTTGATGAGCAAGAATTTTACCAGTTTTCTCCCCAAACTCATAAGTCCTGTGTCGTGTTTTATTAATAAGATTCTCAGCATGCCTTGTTGACAAAAGATTAAATTCTGTTTGGAGCATCAAGCGTTGTTTAAGTAAGTCAGGCGTTGGTGCACGGGCAATAAGCATGTCTATGTTTAAAATATCATTTGTTAATTTCTCTAGTCGTTCATTCTGGGCCTTTCTAAGTTGGGCACTGTAGGATATAATTTGCCCTCTTAGATATGCTTTCATTGATTCCCACACCACTGAGGAAGACATTCCGGGGGTCTGGTTAAGTTCTAAGAATATATTTATTTGAGTGGAGATAAACTCAACAAAGGTCTCATCTGAAAGTAATAATGTATTAAAGCGCCAGGGGTGGTAATTGGAATGTGAGTTTGGTATATTCAACGTCATCACCAATGGAGCGTGGTCGGAAACGACTATTGCATGGTAGTCACATTCAGTTATTAATGGAAGAAGGATCTTGTCCACGAAAAAGTAATCTATACGCGAATAGGTTTTGTGGACTGGTGAGAAAAAAGAGTATGTTCTAGATGTGGGATTTTGAAAGCGCCACACATCAGCTATACCATAAGTTTCAAGAAATAGATGTATTGTAGAAGCCGCTTTAGTTGGTGCCATCTGTTTGGTTGAACTGCGGTCTAAAGAGGGCGACAATACACAGTTCATGTCCCCACCCAAAATAAGACGATGTGTATCTATGCTGGGAATACGTGAAAACTTTTGTAAAAAAAGCACTGTCGTCGCAATTGGGTGCATATATATTGGCTAAAATTACTGGTGTATCATACAATCTGCCTACTACTATAACATATCGGCCTGCAGAATCCGCTTCAACTTGTGACATTATAAATGGAACATTTTTATGAATGAGAATAGCGACCCCCCTGGACTTAGAGTGGAAATTTGAGTGATATGATGAATGGCTTCTTTTTGTCAGTGTTTTTAATAAGTGTTACCCATTCTGATGGCTTGACAACCTTGTCTTATTTTCTCCTTTTCTTTTCAATCCTTCCAAAGTCACGATCGCATGGCATACGACTGTGACCTGGTAGTGGAAACTTGAGGTGAATTTTCTGCAGTGCAGTGCTGCTGTTCACTGTGCAGTCCAGATATGCAAAGAGATATTTGTTCTTGTTTTGGGAAAAACAGTTATCTGCAAAGATAATAAGCTTTCTCGTTGTGGAGGGAACTGTAGATATATAGTGATCAAGACATGAAATCACTTCATTGGGTCCTTTGCCAGCATAATGTTCAGCGTAGAGGTACATGGTAGCAGAATCATTCACATTGTCATGAATACACAAGTTGTGGATCCATAACTGGCGCTTATAGTATTCCTGCCCCACTCCAGTCAATGGCAATGGCAAGTTTTTCTCAAAATCCATTGCGATGACCGCTGTGTCACCACTATGTTTTGCAGCTTCAGTGTCCTCTGTGACTTGGACATTGAAAACATCAGCCTTTCTAATGTGAAGTTAATGTTCTAGCTTCAGTTTGTTTGCTAAATCCCCAAGACCAGCCTGTTCCGCGGCTTTCATTTCTGCTTGCTGCATCTCACATTTATCACAAATGTCACTTTGAGGAAATCCAAGTGAGATATTGAATTCAAAGTTAAATATATCCTGGTAGACCCACTTTTTGCACTCGACTTAGGTACTTCTTGCTTACCAGGATATACAAAACTGCCGTTTTCACTGTGGGGGGAAAAGGGTCTTAGGCACCTTTTCTGTTAACGATATTCACGGGGTGGACTTAGCTATACAGATAGAACATTTCTCTATGCTCAACTCAAATTTTCTACTGACTTGACTACTTTCAGCAGCAGGCCCTTCAAATGGTAAAATAAGCTATCCTTCGTGCATATGAGTTAGTCCCAGAAGCCTACAGACAACAGTTCCGTAAATTGCGAAAAACAGTCACAGAACCATGTTGAATGGTACCCAATAGACCGTGTGACCCTTAAAAACTTCTCCATACCGGTCGGTTCACGCGTGTCTAATCACGAGAATCTATTTCTCGGCACATTACCAAAATCTATAGTGGTAGGCATGGTTGATAATGATGCGTTTACAGGGGTTTTTAATAAGAACCCGTTCACGTTTAAACATTATAACTTGGAGTACCTCGCACTACATCTTGACGGTGTACAATATCCGTCCAAGCCGTTGCAGCCCAACTTCGACACGAGGTCGGTAGTTCGCGAGTATTACCAAATGGTTATGGCGTCTGGGCGTCATTTAAAGAATCAGGCTATGTCTATTGATAGAGAGGAATTTATGAACGGTTACACCCTTTATGCGTTTAATCTGACCCCGATGAGGAACCGGACAACACCTATCGCTAATCAAATCAGGACATCTCCGGCTGGAACTTAGATTCAGAAACCCCCTACCAAGAACTATAAATCTCATTGTCTATGCGGTGTTTGATAGTCTGATTGAAATATCTAACCGTAGACAGGTTCTTGTGGACTATTATTAGGAATTACAGGGCCCTGAGCTGTGATTCAGAATGGTAGGAAAATAGCCAGCAGAATGGACACTATAGAGCTAACGGCCGTTATGGAGAAAATCGCCGCAAACACACATATTCTCGGTGTATTACCTAGTGACCAACTACCTCCGGATCCTGTACGATCACGGCCTGCATCGGTAATCATTAACACTCATCCATCTAATTTACCCGGCGAGCATTGGTTAGCCGTTTTCATAACCAAGGACAACACGGCGTGTTTTTTCGACAGCTTCGGTCACAAACCTAACGACGATATGTTTCCTAAATCGATTTACCAGTTTTTAAGAAGAGCATGTTCATTGGTGCAATATTCAAGTAGACAAGTTCAAGACTTTACGTCGGTCACCTGTGGCGAACATTGTCTATTCTTTATCTACCATATGTCTAAAGGTCTGAGTTATGAGTCTGTAATGGATAAATATTCAAATGACCTTTTTAAAAACGACTCCATGGTAGCACGTTTTGTGAGAAAATTACAACCATGTGTATGTAACTCTAATGTTTTTAACTGTATACAACATGTGCAGACGGGTGAAATGTATGCCTGATTATAATAAATATACCATCATTTATCAAACGTTGTACGGTTTCGCTCTGTAAAATGATGTATGCTAAGACTAGATAAAACATGTATGTATACCCCCCACACACACTGATAAGTAGATAACACACGCAGAAGACAAATTCTCATACAAAATAACAATTCGTTTATTAACATTTCCAAACAATGATACACAACACTTTTTTCAAACATGTTTTGCAGGTAGATATGGTTCATTTTGCATATCACAACACATTTTTAAAAAACTCAAATAAAATAAAACCAAATAAAACCAAAGATTAATAACTGGACCATCTAGGAGCTAAACGTGTTTTTTTAGAACGGGGTGATACAACAGCAGGGGATGTGGAGCTGGCTGTGCCGTCTGTGGGTCTAGGTCTTCGCAGAGGCGTTACGTCACCCAAAGCTGCAGGTCTATGGCCGTGTTTAAAAGCATTAATCTCCCCTTTAACACGGTTGTTCGGCACCGTAGATAGGGGTATGTTCAGCGTCGCCATAGCCCTCAGAAATGCGTGCCAACCATGCGGTCTTCTCCCGACGGCAATGTTGTGTGGGTCTGTGACGTTTTTAATTAAGTCAAAGATATGGGTGTTCTGAACAACCACACCGTTTAAAATAAACTCCCCCGTATCGGCCCACGAGGTTATATCTTTTGATTGACTCATTTTCTCTAAAATATATCGCGCATTTTTCTTGCTTCTAGCGGATATGTTTTTCAAAATGTCTACAGCTACACCGTCTGAATCAGCAAACACCTCCTGCTCAACATCTGGGGGGCCGGTGGTCTTAACAACATCCAAAGGTAACGACAGGTTTAATGAGGTAGTCTCGATAGAACCCTGCTTAATCAAGGCCAGATATCTTTGCAGCAATGACGAATATTGAGCCACCTTCGCATCGACGCCCAAATCGGTTCTATTCAGAACTGTTCTTATAGAGGCATCCAGATCGTTCTCGACACTTTGTCTTAAAGGTATAGGGGTCCGGTTATCTCTTAGTCTATCCACCTGACTTTGCGGGACTAAAAACATTTTCTCTGAGTATTCCATAACTATAAGCTTAGCTTTGTCTCGACAGTAAGCTTGTTAGAAACGGTACTGCCACGGACAGTAGTGGTAGAAGAAAACCTCCTCTCTGGTTAATAACACGCTTCTTTGTAGCCAAAGCTATCTTTTTATCGGCAATGTTCCTGATATAAGACTTTTTCTTGGCCAACTTTTTATATTGAGGGCTTGTGAGCGGTATCACACCACGTAGTATATTAAAAGCAATTTCACACAATGCCAGGATCAGTTCTTTTGAAGCCGTTTGTAGAATAACTTTTCTTTGGGCGGGTTTTGCATTTAAAAGAATTTGCATGAGCGGAAGATTACGTATAACCCGCGCAGACATGTCAGTATCTCAGCGTTTATGTCTTTTTTTCTGAACATACACAACTTGAAACGGTGCGAGTAGATCTGTTCTGAGCCGCAATGAATCAGGCGTCTTTGCTTTATAATCGATCAGCAGATAACCGAATGGTTCGCCTGTAGCGTCTTTGAAAGATTCCATAAAATATCTTGTATTACCGGGGTACATTTGTCTAGCCAACACATTAATTTGTTTATTGTCACGGGGGTTCTTAAACAATATCAGATAATTAGTATTCAGACTGATTGTACGGCTGGTCTTACCCTGAAAAAACAAATTTTGTACCAAATAGATCGCACTGAGATTACAATGATGAACATATTGTGTAAACACTTTCTCAACCTGCTGACTGTTACTAGCGTCTTTCATAACATCGTCAATAATTAATAAACATGTTTTAGACGGAGGTAATAGGTTATCGTCATCCAACCTTTCGGGTATACCTTCAACAAATGTGATATCCCTTAATTTTAACAGTTCGTCATATAATGGTTGCCAACAGTCGTAGATATAAACTATCTTTTCAATTTTATCAGAGATCAAACGGTCCGCATTAGCTAGTAGGGTTTTTACAAAATACGTTTTCCCCGAGTTAGATGGCCCACTTATCACGCAAGAGAAGGGGTGTTGCAAACGTTGGTCAAATCGTGAAACCACCGGCGCCGTCGGATTATTTCTTTCCATGTTTTCAGTAGCCGTAAGGTAGAGTTGTGTAGTCTGGTAATAAAACACGCTTGTTATAAACTACTCTAAACTTTTTAACAAGTGGGGTGTTTTTTAATGTGAGGTTTTTTTAACACGTGTTATGGTCTCTGATCGAGCAATAACATGACGTGTGGAGTCCCCGTGTTCCACAAAATGATCAACCAGGTCAATTAATGATTTCAAATTAATCACTTTAGACGCTTCGGTGTTTAAAGTAATCCCTTTAGCTTTCATACAACAGGTACCCTTGAACGTCCTATAGCCGTAAGTCTTGGGGCCCCCGGATCAGAATTCGGTTATGTAATCGTCATGAGAGACCTCACTGGTGAGGTCCCCCAAATATGGGCCAAGTTCTGGTTCCTCGTCACCATCGGCTGTCATGAACACAACACTGTCTGTATCGCTATACAACAAGCGACTTCCTAAGGTGTTCATCAGATCGTATAGCTTGAGACGCGCATGCGCTGTTGTGAAGGCCCCTATGAATATGTTTATGTCACGTGTAGTACCTACAACACCATCGGGGTGGCGCCACTGAACCATAGCAACTCTTTCTGACACAAAAGAGAAATGTGTCACGTCTATATCACCCGAAAAAATGTATCGGGCAAATTCGCCTGGTTCTGTCAACAATGCTGTGCTCGGTAAATTCTCCCTCATTGAAAATCTACCCCACAAAGAATTTAAAAGAAGTTTATTAATCGACCTTCGCGCTGGGTTAAAAGAAATGTTTGATGGGTCAAGTCTAATACCCTCATGTTCAAAATAGTCTGCTATATACCCCTGTTTGTCGGCCTCTGTCACAACATGGGCGGGATAGCCGCTAGCTTCCTGTTTGTGGCGTAAGAATGTTTTGACATAGTCTGAAAACAGAGTGTCAGATCTGTCTGGAAAATGCCAAACCTCATCCAGCCTAGTTACAACGTACCCGAATTCTAAAGCTTTTAGCAATTCGAGACTCACCCATGTACCTGAGATGGACCTCTCGGAGTCAGTGTGTGCACACACTCCTGACTGATTCTCCTGCAGAGCGCATGTGGCGCATAAAGGAAACATCAACTTGCCATGACACCTGAAGGGCAGAACAGGGTGCAACAATCGTCTAGGTGGTAGTACTGTTGCTTTGACGAACCCATAATCATTTTCCAAGGGTCCAAAATTTTGCGATATAACCTGCGGATGCCCAATGGGGTATGATTTATTCAAGTTTCAAGGTTTCAAGGTTTCAAGGGTTTTATTGTCAGTCACAGATATATACAAGTATAACACGGTGAGTGAAATTCTTTGTGCCAGAAAACTCCCGACAGCAAACAGCAGTAAGACTATATATTTTTAAACTATAAGTAGACCATAAATAAAGTAGCTAAAAACGGTGCAGCAATTAAACTATAAGTATACATAAACATAAATACAAATTAAAGCGAAGATAAAAATTAAAGCTAGAAACAGTGCAAAAATGTACCTATGTAAAACCGATATAAACTGGGCAAGTGAGTACCAGTTATAATAGACTTTGCAATAATATTTTAAAAATACAAACATACGGGAAAAATACAATACAATACAGAATAGTGCAAGTAGGTATGAAGGTGCAAGTTACAAACCAATTGCAAATACAATTTGGTGTGTGCAGAGTGCGAGGATCAGCTCCTATTCAGCAGCCTGATGGCCTGACTATGGAAGCTGTCCCTGAGTCTGTTTGTGCGGCACTTGATACTGCGGTATCTTCTGCCTGACGGTAAAGTGGAATACAGTTTGTGGCAGGGGTGGTAACTGTCTTTGATTATGCGTTTGGCCTTTGCCACGCACCGCCTGGTGTAAATGTCCTGAGGGAGGGAAGCTCCCCTCCCACGATGCCCTGGGCCGTTCGCACGACCCTCTGTAGCGCTCTGCGCTCGGGCACGTGCAGTTCCCATACCAGACGGTGATGCATCCTGAGAGAACACTCTCAATCGTACCCGTGTAGAATGTATGGAGGATACGGCGGCACATGTTGAATTTCCTCAGACGTCTGAGGAAGTACAGGCGTTGTTGGGCCCTTTTCACCACGTGTGTGGTGTGAGTGGTCCATTTGAGGTCCTCGGAGATATGCACACCGGAACTTGAAGCTGCTGACCCTCTCTACTGCATCCCCGTCTATGGAGATGGGGGCGTGCTCTCCCTCTGCCTCCTGTAGTCCCACGATCAGCTCCTTGGTCTTCAGGGGTGCTGAGGGTGAGGTTGTTCTCCTGGCACCACTGTGTCAGTGATCCCCTCCTCTCTGTAGGCTGTCTCGTCGTCATCGGAGATCAGTCCCAACACCGTCGTGTCATCAGCAAACTTGATGATGACGTTGGGCTATGCATGGTCATGCAATCGTGGGTGTACAGGGAGTAGAGGAGAGGGCTCAACACGCATCCCTGGGGGCTCCTGTGTTGAGGGTCAGTGGCTCTGAGGTAGTGCTGCCCATCCTCACCACCTGGCGGCGGCCCGACAGGAAGTCCAGTATCCAGCTGCACATGGTGGAGTGCAGGCCTAGACCCCGGAGCTTGGTGTCGAGCTTGGCAGGAACTATTGTGTTGAACGCTGAGCTATAGTCCACAAACAGCATTCGCACATAAGAGTTCCTGCTCTCCAGGTGAGAAAGGGCGGTGTGAAGTGCCACGGCAATTGCGTCGTCAGTGGATCTGTTCTGGCGATATGCAAATTGCCATGGGTCCAGTGTGTCAGGCAACATAGAACAAATGAAGACTTTAACCAACCTCTCGAAGCATTTACTGACAATCGAGGTGAGGGCCACGGCGACTGACAGTAGGGATATAAACTAGTAAAGTCAAGGTAGCGAATTTTCTCACCATCAGCGATCGTGTGGTACAGCTTGTAGGCGTTTGTACGTCCACCAAAGAGAGCCTTCCGGGGGTTTAAACGTTCAGGTTTAACATATGAAGCCATAAAATCGATAACCTGCTGATTGTGGCGTTTTTCATCCTTCCACTGACACTCCCACATAACAACCACCTCGAGTCCATAAACATTTTTGAGGCTGTCTACCTTGTCATCGAAACGCTGTCTTAGGACCCCGTATGGAGTTCCGGACAAGGGGTGTATATCCTGCGGACTGAATGAACAGTTGTGCCCATGATGCATGCAACCATTAAACTCTAACGCCACCCGGGCATTGCCTTCCGCGTAATAACCGTCAAGGTAGAAATGACCTACAGCTTTCTCGCCGGTGTTTAATGCATGTTCTACAGCAACCCCTGGGTTGTTTTAACAAACTCCAACCATTCAATTGACATGTTTGAAAATGCTTTGTGTTGATTAATGTAAGCACCATCATATGTGTGGGCTATAGTGTCTTTTGGCATAAATTGATTTTGTATACAGCCATACAACACGCTGGTAGGGGTTGTTTGTGTGAATGGGTCCACCCTGTACATTTTATGAACTCTGCACGGTATTTTAAACAGGCCTCTTTCAGGAGAACCACATAATTTTGCAATAAGCAGATAGTTCTTTTGGAAGTTGAACACACCGTTTTTAACAGTTGCGTACCATAGGTCAAATTCTTTCCTGGTTTTGTCTGTCATGGACCGTAACCGTAGTAATATTTAGAAGGATATGGACCAACATATACGTTGTTTTTCGGTGGTGTTAGCGGTGGGGAAAAACCTTTATCGCCTGTCGATAGATTAAATGCTGCGGGTGTTTTAGCTAAAAGCCATGGGAATAAAACTGAAGCTATCGATAAATCGCTGTTTGAATATTTCATCATACATGGCGATAATTCGCACGCCTGTCACGGTCATTTTAGGAGATATACCTACATTGGTCAAATACTCTGCAAGTATGTGGTGGTCAAACCGAACCATTGCGCGCCATCCATGTGAAAGTTTTCATACTTTGAGTTTCTGAAACGTTTTTACGAGGCTTTCAACACAATTAACCCCTTCAGCATGAAACTCCTCACCCGCATAGGTTATGGCATAAACGAAATTGGCCGTGTGCTTACCGTTCTCAAATCTGGTTTCAAAGTCATAGAATATTAGTTTTTCACTATGGTCTTTCGGTTTTGTAGGTTGTATAAAACATGTATGCTTCGGCGTCTGGGGTTAAAACCTCACAACAATGCACACATCTGCCTGTAATACATTTGTGTTTCTTTGGTGTAACTCGGTAGCGCCCGGTTACACACCTTGCAAAATTTTACGGCATCACAGGGTGACGGTGTTAACACGCCTGCCTGGGTAGTTTTAAACATTTTGTGTTTAGTAAAGCAGTACCTTGATTGGCAAAATCGACTGCAATCACGCAATAGATAACCTTTTTTGGGTTGTTCATGGCAGATGGGGTCATTACAAACATTACAGCAATATAGGCACTTGTGAATTCTATCGTCGTTATAACCACTATAACAAAACACGCAAAATAGTTGGTGCCTAGGAATGTATTCATTTTACTAACTAAATGATAGTGCGAATCATGCAAGTATAGAAAGGCTGTGTTATTGGCTGGTGTGTCATGCGTAAAAATTTATCTAACAGGTGGTTTTGGGATCTGTAAAAAAACTACAATTTTCAGACCTGTGACCTTCTCGAATGACGCGACGTGAGCAAAACCTATTTCCTGATCTATCGTAAAACCCGCCTGTTCTTGTATGGGCCGCTAAAGGTTCTAACATGTTATCGGGTGTTTGGGGGTGTAGATGACGTACAGACAGATCGAGAAACACAGTTTGTTTGATGTGTTGGTGGGGGAGTACAGAGCTAAACGCTTTTTTTCCTAATTATTTCGTCATGGGCTAGCGTTTAACCTTCTACGAACACCCCTGTCACGGATCGTGCTATTGACACCTCCATTTCGAGACCTTCATCGACCATGACCTGTTCGTTACTCTGTAACACTCTCAAACGAACGCATCAGGAGTTCTGTGTCATAACCATTAGACATGTTTAACATAGTCGACACTCCTGTTTAAGCTTAGCCTCTGATGGCTACATTAAGTACCCCACCCTCACCAGCCAATGTTCTAGAAACATTGACTACATCGTCTAATAAATTATGAACCCCTTCTATATACGTGGCCATGTCAGTGCTTGCTGCGGACCTAAAATTAAAGGGAGCTTGTAGTACCATACTATTAAACCGTGGTCTTGCGGTAACTGTGTAATCGCCTACAACGCCACCCTCAGATCTAAGTCTTGAGATATTTTCCTCATCTAATGTATCAGGCTCATCAATGATCATCGGTTCACCAACCCTACGACCAGCCCCCACTATGATTTTAACATCGTTTAATATCCTATTGAAATTACTAACGAGGTTATCACTAAACGTATCTTTTATGTCAGCTAATAAGTTGTTAAAATGTGTCACGTTGTTGGTAGGTTCTATACTATCATACCTACACAGTTTGTTAGATGGCTCCATTATTAACTATAAAATAAAAAATTGATGAAATAATAAACAATACAATAATGTTGATAAAATAAAAACATAAAATAAAAAATAGATGAAATAATAAACAATACAACAATGTTGATAAAATAAAAATGAGGTTAACAAAATTAAAACTACTTTAATAACGCATTGTACCCATATAGGGATTGTTGAAGGTGGCCTGCGGGTTAGGATTACTATCGCTTGAATGGGCGCGTAATTATACCCAGCAGAACTAGGCCGAGGCTGTTCTGGTCACCTCTCCGGGAGGAGGACAACGCTGCGGCTGTTGGGGAAATCTATTTTCCCGACCACCTCCTCCTCCTACCGGCCTGATGGGTGTGTAATACCTACTTACACTATTAGGTACATTTTGGGGCTCAGAACGGTGTGCTAACGGTGGTCTGTGTACAGATGACGTATTCATCTGTTCACCGCCCTGTTTTTCTATGGCCAATGATTTCAAAACAGAGCCTAAATCAGACCAGTTGATGTCTGCCACTCTAGCTACCTTGCGCAGAATGGGGGCGAGACTACTGTAGTCTCTACCCAGATTGTTAATCTTAGCAACTAGCTCCTGATGTTTACGCTCCAACTTTA
>JAINUG010001084.1:0-32676 GCA_029706075.1 Aldrovandia affinis
TCAACAAATGCTAACAACGATGCTTCTTCCCCTTACGATCAGTCCCTTGAGTGAGGAAAAGTGCATAACCAATCAGCAATAAGCAGTGATGTTAGTCCAGCCCCCAAGGTCCTGTTTGGTATGGTAAGTACCACATCTTGAACATAAACCGAAAATCACCGAGAACTATGCGCAACTGGAACCTTGGCGAATGGAAAACCCAAAGTTCCCGTTTTCTAGTGCCAAAAACATACCAAAAGTTCAGGTTCTTGTTTTTTTGCGCAATGGAAAAGGACCCGTGAAAATGTACACTTATAGGTGATTCTACAGTAAATGGGGGTTACGAGTAACTGTATCAATAAACAATATAACCACCTAAATTGCAAAACGTTTCAATTATTCCTTAGCGAAATAGGCCCTACTTCAAACTATTTCCAAAATCTTAGAGCAGCGAAATGCACACAGTAAAATACAGCGGACTTACCAATTTAGCGCAATCGTGAAAACGCTCCTGCATCAGATGTAGAAACCCCGTGACATCTAGGTTGCCCAATAAGCAATCCCCATCTGGTTCGAAACAGAAGTGTCAAAACCGATTGAAAGCGTTTTTATACTCGAAAGCTTTTAATATAATATACGCCATTTAGCAGACGCTTTTATCCAAAGCGACTTACAGTAGTGAAAACATTATCAATATATATGGCCCCTATTGAACCCACAACTTAAGCGTTGCCAACGTTGTGCTCTACCAACTGAGCCACAGAGAACCACTTTTATACTGGGTAAAGCATGTCAATACAACCATTACATACACTCAAACCCGATTTCTATAATGTGTAAGTGGGACAACCCTCACATAGAAAGCTAGCTTCTAGCTGATTAACCTGCTAACTGCGCTGTTGCTCCCAAAAAGGTAGCTTACTATCCAGCTGAGCTGAGAAACACATTTGTCATCGGAAATTAATTCAGGCGATAATGCTTACCAGAACATTGGTTGCCTGCGATTATGGGTAACTTGTCTAAAAGTATCAATAGCAGAAAAAGAAACACGTGTAAATCCATAATCGTCTATATGAGGCATATATGTAAGTACATCGTCTTTCTAAACTCTTCACTATTAGCTACCGTGTAATTTTGCTTAATATATAGGCTACACGTTCCATTATGAGACGTCATCCTGCTGTTGTGGCGTCACAATACGTGGTATAGTTAGTCTTCCATGCTCGCTCGCCAGTTTGAAAGATCTATTGTGACGTCTTCACTCAACAAGTCAGCGCACATTGTAACTGCCCAAAATATGTATTTGTTATATTAATAAAATATAAAAAATAAGTACATAAATTACATGAAATTAAGTAGCCTAAGGAGGTATGGGGTTGTCAATAGTCAAATCTCACTCTTTGTCACCTCTCAAAGGTGCCATCCCTGAATAATAGTTACAATACATCAGCAGTTACTTCGTGAAGTACTGAGTTAGCTCATTTTAAAGATGTAGCTGGTTAGAATAACAGAACATTTTTGTAAACTTTCAATGTCATTTTAACCCGCTTAATTTCGTTGTACCCTGGTATAATGACAATAAAGACATTCAATTCAATTCAATTCAATAATTACAAAGATTTAATGAAATTTATTTTAATTTAAATCTCAATTTACACTCAGTGTCCACTTTATTAGGTAGGCCTACACCAGGGTTGGGTTGTAACGGAATACATGTAACGGCGTTACGTAATCAGAATACAAAAATCAAGTAACTGTATTCAGCTCGCGTTACATTTGAAAAACGAGTAATCTGAATACAGTTACTTTAATAAACCTGAAGTGAATACATTTTGGATTACTTCTTGGAATGCTTGGTGGAAAGTTTTCCTTACAAACATTAATGAGCTGATATTCATTACTAAAGCTACAGCATGAAATTATCACGCCTACATGATTATCATCACACAGCTCATGAAAACTACAGCCGCTGCACAGAACCAAAAAACTGCGTTAAAAAAAATGCGTTTAAAAAAAGCGCGCGCCCACGCTCAGACAAACATTGATAGGGACAAGATGGAAGAAAAGTCAGCTTTTAGTTTGTGGCGTTATCGACACAATTTCCAGTTTAAAGAAGAACATGGGAAAAATCTGTCGGTCCAGTGTACCTTGTGTCTTCCAGGAATAAAGATACTGTCGGCATCAAAGGACTCGACTTCGAATCTTAAAAAGCACTTGGAGTAAGTTAGTTTAATGAACACAGTTCTGCAGTAATTTGCTGTTACCTGACCTTAGCCTACGGTTTGAGGCATCGCATTAACTGCTCTGCTAATTTTATACTGCTTTCTTTATTGTTGAAACGATGACATTTTATTTTATTCTTTATATTTTTCCCAGTTTTCTCCCAATTTGGTAGACAATTGTACTCTACTATACGTCAATTACGTTATGCACTGCCGAGCATTCGCCGCTACACAGCCCGCCAACACTGGCACTTTTCTAAGCCATATCCCTTACAAGTCGCTGTTATTCCAATGCCAAAAAAGTTTCAAAAGTTATTACATTGTTTAAGATGCTGTGTTTGAGTTATGCTCATGATGAGCCATCAAAACAGTAAAATAACTTGCCTTTCAATATCCCTTTGCTTTTTATTATGATTAATTTTGAATCTGTCCATTCTAATTCCATAATATGTTAATGACGACGACTACAACAAAAAATGCAGATACAATGTTGCATATATTTAGCTAAATTGACATCTCAAATTTATTAGTATTTATTATTAAATGAACAGAAGCTAACCTGACCTCAACACAGTGGAAAGTTGAACATGACATCCTTTTTCAAAGTGTAATGCATAATAACTATTTAAATGTATTACTGATCAAATAAAAAAGTGAACATGGCGTGTGCAAAAGTTTGAGCACAATTTTAGTACTACCTTTGGCTATATAACAGCTTCCCAATGTCTCCTGTACCCCAAAACATACCCATCTGTGATGGAAAAAGTAAGTAATCCAAAAGTATTCTAAAAGTAATCTGAATACGTTACTTTTTTGAGACATGTAACTGTATTCGTATCGGATTACTTTCAGAGCCGTGTAATCAGTATTCAGGCACTAATTACATTTACAAAGTAACCCTCCCAACCCTGCTTATTGTTAAGATATCATTTTCGAATAAAAGCATGAAAAAACAAAACAAAAACAAAAACCACGCAAGAGCACCGCGCAGGAGCAGGGCGCACGTCGCACGGCACACGTCCTCACGGCCTCACGTCACCGCGCAGGAGCAGGGCGCACGTCGCACGGCACACGTCACCGCGCAGGAGCAGGGCGCACGTCGCACGGCACACGTCACCGCGCAGGAGCAGGGCGCACGGCTGCAGTCGGATATCGTTTCGTTCCCACCCACCGCGCGAGCGCTTTTCGGTTCGTTGAAATAAAGGGAACTGGACATCGCTAATCTACCGAAGGAAAGCCCAAAACATAATTCTGAGATGTAAGTTTTTGCCTGATAGCGTGAATAGCAGGGGAAAGGCAATGTGTTCTAGGAATGGTGGATGTTGAAAGTTTACATCTTGGGTTTGAACATTTGGCGTCTCTTCGTGTCTTCTTCGTGTTAGCTGAACATGCGGTATCGCTACAGTGTCGATGTTTGCGTATCTGGCCAGCGAGCCAACGTTGGCTGGGTTTGGGTCGTTGTAACTCCGATTTATATGATTAGTTTACACGGGAACTATTTAACGAACGACTGCGGGTTAGCATTACGCTTGAAAACGTTGGACCCACAGTTTAGCTTATTTGCTGAATGCTGTTTGCGTAGAATCGATGACAGAGCCGTTTCTAGACGCTTCTAAGCAAATGTTGTGTCTACGTTAGCGAGTTAGCTGCCTAGCCGGCTGATTGCTCACACGTCTGCTAAATGCCTGTAATGTAATGTAATGGCCTTGTGTAAGTGTGCATTCTGTTCCCCTCCCTTTTCCAGGCAGCCTGCAAGTGCGAAGTGGTACGATCGTCGGGACTACTCAACTCCTCATTGAGTTCTGCGTAGAAGACCGCAAAGATGTTCTTGTAAATTACGGAAAATCTAAGTTTGACTTCAGGTGAGTGATGTGCATGTGCCAGTGTGTGCCACTTATTTTATTTTATTCCATTTTTTTTACGTACAATCCATTTATACAGCTGGATGGATATTTTGCTGAAGCAATTCAGGTTAAGTACCTTTAGTTCAAGGGTACAACGGCAGTGCCCCCCACCTGGGAATCGAACCAGTGACTTCTGAGTTACAAGTCCAGCTCCCTAACCATTACACTACACTGTCTCCTGAGTGCTCATAGGTGCTCCATACCGCAGGGTGTAAACTGTGAGCCTGTTTTGTTTCTGTCACTCTGAGCCTCTCATGTGTCGTCACTCTGCTGCTGGGTTTTTAATTGGTACAGCGTGTTCTTAAAATGTTGTTTCCAGGGCGGCGGATAGCGTAGCTGTCTAACGCACCCGTATCTTGGCTGGTCCTGTATGTGTGTGCGCTGCCTATCAGGGACGCGGTTCGATACCTGCGTCTCTACCAGACCGACCGGCCCTGGTCATCAGCCCTGATCAGGGGTGGCGTTTGACTGTCCGCCCCAGGGGGAAGGGGGAGGGTGAGCCGGCTCGGGTCCGCCGTGAAGCACGTAAGGGAGTCTCCAGAATGTGGGCGGGGGCGAATTCAGTTCGCGGAGTTTGCTGCCCTCAGAGAATTAGCTTGCCTTGTAGAGACGAGCGGCGGACTCGTGTGGGAGAGGGCAAATCAAAATGAATAGAGGGTGTAATTGGCTACTAAATTGGGAGGAAAAATAAAAATAAAATACTGACCTTCGCCTTGTCTTTCGTTAATCTCTGCATTTGGCCGTACAGGGACAAATTTTGTGCTTCTCGGCGAGCCCGTGCCGGCTAACCCTCTCCCCTTCCTCTGGGGCGGTCAGCCAATCAGTCTGAGCCGGACTGGCGCAGTGGTGCATTGTGGGGCATCGAATGGGTGTAAAAGTTTTGTTCCTTCTCTTGTCTCAGGTTTCAAGGCCAATCTGTTTCATGTCAATCCCCCCCTCGTATTCTGAGTTCACTGCCGTACGCCTGTGACCAGCAGTGACAAAGGCGATGTACCGCCTTCTCCGAGCTGGCACTCGCCAAGTCATCGACGGTAACTCTGGTACACACAGAGCCACTCCTATATGCATCGAACTCGTATCGGCTTCCCTCCCCCCTCCCTGGGGCGGACAGCCAATTGTCACCCCCAAGTGGCACTCCCATCCAGAGCTGACTCTGGTGCGGCTGGTGGAATTGAACCCCGGTCGCAGTGGCCAGCGTCGAAAGTTGTAACCGCTAGACCACCTGGGAGGACCCTGTTCTACACTTTATCACTTATGTTATGAAGGTCCATCTGTGTCGTTACTATGCGTACACACCGAGCTCAAAATGAAACACGTTTGAGCATTTGATCAGCAGCACAATGCAATATATTGGGAGAGGAGTGGACGATCACCTCTGTGTAGTTTGGGCCTATATTCATCATGGAATTAAATGAATGTGCATTCATGCATCCTTGTGTCTGTTCAGGGTAATACTTGCCATAGCGAGTATTTAAAAACATGCTGGTTGTTATTGTACTTCTGTTATGATTTGAATGATAAACTTTCTGCACAGTTGTCTCGGTGGGACGGACAGCACCAAGCATCTGAATGAAGTTGATCTTTTTGGAGCAATTGATAAAAAAGTAAGTTATTTATTTCTTGGGGTAAAGGAGTTGCATGCATGTGTGCATCACGAGTTCAACACAGTTTTTTTGTCGTATCTAAAGTAGCTATTTTCTCAGTACAGAGATTCTCTGTATTAAAATGAGGGCCTCCTGCGTGGTCCAGTGGTTACAACGTCCAACGCTGGCCACGGCGACCGGGGTTCAATTCCCCATCGCGCCAGAGTCGGCTCTGGCCGGGAATGCCACTAGGGGGTGGCAATTGGCTGTCCGCCCCAGGGAGGGGGGAGGGAAGCCGACAGGATGTTCGCTGCGCATTGAGCGACTTACAAGATGTGCATTAATACATGGTAAGAACAATCATTGTTCACGCAAGAGATCAGTGCAGTAATACAGCAAAAGATATCATTGTTGGCAGCTGCACACCATACCTGTAACACAGGGAAATGACTATATAGCTTGCTGCAGCTATCTAGTTAAATTTACTGACTGAGATGCAAGTTTGATTTGGTTGTTTTATTGGACCGATCAGGACATGTTCAGAACAGATGTTCTTTTGAAGTTGTGGCGCAAAAAAGCCTTTTGTTAGCCTGGCTGTTCAGAACTGCAGCGTCACACCGAGTTAATTAGTGTCTGCGTGTCCCCCTATGGATCTTTCTCTAGCATTCCAGCTTAATACAAACAGGACACATTTTTTAAATGTTAGGGCTTATAAAGACTGGATGTGGTTAGTGCCCAAATTACTGCATATGTATTCTACAATGGTTTTGTTGCTTGCTGAGCTAGCTATAGTGTGGAGCTAGCATGCAAATTACTTTCCTAATACTATCTCTCATCTAACAGGGACAGGTCTGCTGCGGGATTCGAACCATAGCCCCTTCACACAACAAGAGATACGATTAACCTGCTGAGGTAAAGACCGAGGAGGCTCCCAGCCAAGGTAACTATTTTTTTATTTTTTTATAAAAAGTATTATTTTGTTTATTAAGTTATGCATTACAAAAATCAGGAATACATTTTAGCCACAGCATTGGTTAAAGATAAGAAAATAAACAACATAACTTAATAATAATGTAAAAAATATGTAAATAACATAAAAGGAAAATAAAGATAAAAACGTAAAAGTATTATATTTCACATCATATGTTAGGAGCATCTTTCATAAACAATTTGTTGTAGTGATCTATCATTACAGGCATTTAATGGCTCTGTGTGGCTCAGTTGGTAGAGCACAGCGTTGGCAACGCTTAGGTTGTGGGTTCAATTCCCACTGGGATCACATATACTGAAAAATGTATACATTCACTACTGTAAGTCGCTTTGGATAAAAGCGTCTGCTAAATGGCATATATATATTTGGCAGATGCTCTTATCCAGAGCGACGTACAACAAAGTGTTAACCGTAGTCAAGAACAGTTTAGCTGAAAACCACCCTAGCGGGAAGTACAGTTCCAGGTGCTAGGAGCAACCACATAGTTAAACTAGGACCCTGTAGGTAAATCTGTAACCACAATTCAAAGGCAGCAATAAAACAAACAGAGCGGAAAATATCTGCGAAATAATGCCTAAACCTAATACAATACATAAACAAGTAGACATGAGTGCAATACTGAACAGCTACATCCCTAAGTTTACAAAACCGGACTACAGGGAGAGGTGCACCCTGAAGAGGTGAGTCTTCAGTCGTCGCTTGAAGGTGGCCAGGGTCTCAGCTGTTCTGACTTCCACGGGAAGGTCATTCCACCTTTGTGGAGCCAGAACCGACAGGAGACGTGACCGGGAAGCGCAGGTGCGGAGGGGGGGAGGTGCTAGGCGTCCCGAGGTAGCAGAACGGAGAGGTCTGGCAGGTGTGTAGGGTTTTAAGTTCTTGAGGAGGTATGTTGGGGCTGATCCCTTGACTGCCTGGTATGCTAGGACCAATGTTTTGAATTTGATGCTGTAACAGGCAGCCAGTGGAGGGTAGTGAGCAGGGGGGTGACATGGGAGTGTCTGGGAAGGTTGTAGATCAGACGGGCTGCAGCGTTCTGGATGAGTTGCAGGGGTCTGATGGCAGATGCCGGAAGGCCAGCCAGAAACGAGTTGCAGTAGTCCAAGCGGGACAGTACCATTGCTTGGACCAGGAGCTGGGTAGAGTACGTGTTAAGGAAGGGACGGATTCTCCTGATGTTATACAGGAAGAATCTGCACGCCCGGCTTACCGCTGCGATGTTCTTTGATAGGGACAGCCTGTTGTCCATCACCACACCGAGATTCTTTGCGCAGGGTGATGATGTCACCAAGGTGTCACCTAGAGAAATGGAGAAATCAAGGTGGGGATTGCTTCCTAGAGCAGGAATGAAGATTAGTTTTGTTTTACCTGGGTTGAGCTTTAGGTGGTGACTGTCCATCCAGCTCTGAATGTCCCTCAGGCAAGCAGAGATGTGGGTAGAGACCTGAGTGTCTGATGGGGAGAAGTTGAGAAAGAGTTGAGTGTCATCAGCATAACAATGGTAAGATAAGGCATGGGCAGAGATTACAGAGCCAAGGGAGCGGGTGCACAGAGAGAAGAGAAGGGGACCGAGGACTTCATTGCCTGATTGATGGGAGTGCTGCAGAGATGTTTGTCCTTCTACCAGGTTCTCCCATTGCTGCAGAGGAACTCTGAAGCTCTCTTAGAGTGGCCATTGGGTTCTTGGTCACCTCCCTGACCATGTCCCTTCTTGCCCGGCCAGCTCTAAGAAGAGTTGTGGTGGTTTCAAACTTACCGTATTCCATTTCACAATGATGGAGCCCACTGTTCTCCTGGGTGCTTTCAATGCTTTAGCAATGTTTTTATACCCTTCCCCAGATCTATGCCTCAACACAATTCTATCTCGGAGGTCTATGGAGAGTTCCTAGGACTTCATGGCTTGGTTTTTACTCTGACATGCACTGTCAACTGTGGGACCTTACATAGACAGGTGTGTGCCTTTCCAAATCAAGTCCAATCAATATAATTAAGCACAGCTGGACTCCAATGAAGGTGTAGGCCCATCTCAAGGATGATCAGAAGAATTGGACAGCACCTGAGTTAAATATACAAGTGTCACAGCAAAGGGTCTGAATACTTATGGCCATGTGATATTTCAGTGTTTATTTTGTAATAAATCTGCAAAAATTTCTACAAGTCTGTGTTTTTCTGACAATATTGGGTGCTGTGTGTGCATGAACGAGGAAAAAAATGAAATTAATTGATTTTAGCAAATGGCTGCAATATGACAGAGTGAAAAATTTAAGGGGGTCTGAATACTTTCCGAACCCACTGTATGTGGTCCCAATGGGAATTGTACCCACAATCTAATCATTGCCAACACCATGCTCTGCCTACTGAGCCACACAGAACCACGTAATTGCAACGTAATAGAAAATTCAGACCACCAAATTAGTTAAAAATGTGAAATTCCAGATAGACTGGATTAGTTAGGCAGTTAACTTTGTAGGTGTTTATGAAATCTATTAAGTCCAGAACTTCAAGACCTCCCTCTGTTTTTTTTGTTTGAAAGGACAGATTTCTTCCATTTCTGAGCTTTGTTTTTCAGAATAGAATCAAAGAATATCTTGTTTACCTACTTACAAGTTGCATCACTCACAACTACGTCTCCACTGTTTACTTGTTCTACAAAAAAAAATAAAATATCTAACCTTTTCTTTCCCAATGTTACAGGTATAATATGCAGACGCCTGCAATGATGTCTATTGCCGTTTTACTGCACTGATCTTGTGCACTAACTATGATTGTTCTTACCTTGTATTAATGCACATCTTGTAAGTCGCTCTGGATAAGAGCATCTGCTAAATGCTTAAAATGTAAATGTACAACTAAAGATGGGCACACAAAACGTGATAACCCTTCCACTTTGCATAGCAGAACTCTGCCAAATAGAGATCCCTTTGCAACCAGTTGTTAAACCAATATTTGGTTTTTTTCAATCTTGGAGAGAAATTAATGTGCTGTCATTGCAATCATGAAGTGATAATATTTCACATTTTGAGATATTAACTGACAAACCTGACGCTTTAGAGAATTGTTTGACTATGTTTATAGCATGCAAGACACTCGTCTTTTAAAAACAGAGTGGTGTCATCAGCTCGATTGGAGATCCTAATCTCTCACCCCAAGATGGATGTACCCTTAAGTCAACGTCATTCATTATATTTAGAGACAGTAATTCGACATTCCCTGTTTCGTTGTAGTGATCATCTCGCCATTATTAATGCATTCATTTAACATAAAAAATAAGGGTTCTTGTATAATGTCCCAGAAATGTAAATAAAATTCCACAGCTAAACAGTCTATTCCAGGCCATTTTCCTTTTTTGCATAGAACAAAGTGCCTCTTTAATCTCATTTAATGACCGGTCTGAATCACATATGGATTTAAATTGTGTCTTTGAGTTTACGTAAGAACATAAGAATACATAATGACGAGAACGGGCCATTTGGCCCATCTAGGCTCGTCATGTCCTAATCTAAAGAGTATCTAGTACTGCATCTAGCCTGGACTTGAATAGCCTAAGTGTTTCTGCCTCTACTACCCTACCTAGCAAGCTGTTCCAGGCATTGACAACTCTCCAGTTTGTTCCATGAATATTAATATTTTTCTCAATTGAATTTAGGACAATATCATATATAATTCTTAGAATGAAGACACAAAGACAGCAATTGCTTTTGGGTCTTACTTAAGGTGCCATTAATGTTCAGAGCTGATAGAGAATTAATTGTATGGTTTCTTCTCTCAAGAGCAAAAGAAAACAAGGTTTTGTTTTTTTTTGCCTCCTTCTAGCCACTTGGCTCTAGAGCGAACAAAGGGCACCTCTAGCTAGATCTAGATGCATTTGGTCTAGCTCTATTAGAATTTTTTTCATGTCTAATTTTCCATCCAATGACAATTTTTCATTTTTCATTAGTTTGTCAAGTTTATTTGTTAGCCTCTTTTACATAGGTCGGTCACCTTTTCTTTCTGCTGGTTGACATCGATGACAAGTTTTTGCACAGTAGTTGATAGCGTTTCCAGGGCGCTCAAAGTATTTTTGGAAATCTTTTCTTTGGAAGAGGTTTTCTGAAATCGTCTCATCGTGTTTCATAGATGCGGCATTAAAGGCTGTGAGGATATCCACTCTAGTGTTTGAATGTTGTCTGTGCTTTTTAGCAGGAGGGAATTTGTCTAAAAATATTGTTTAAACTACACAACCTCTGATTTTCCTGACAGAGGGTTTAAAAACACTCCTCAAGTGCAGCCATCTTGGCTTCCCTCAAGGGAACTAATCCTACTCTTATTGCTTCTCAAAGGGTGATGTCACATTCTGTAGAGGACGTTCACATGCTAACTGACATCTCTCAACTCCGTTACATTTAGCAAGTGGTTTTGCAAATCGCGTAACTAATTGTTTTACAAATAGTTTAATTAATCGTGTAGCAAATGGTTTTGCTAGTGGTTTTTTAAACGGTTTTGTGACTGATGATGTGTTTGATCGTGTAGGGTTACCAGGTGCATTGTAACTTGGTGGCTACTTAAATTCTAAATTCCTCCAAAAAGTCAGACCTTGGTTGAAGTTCATCCGGTAGTCACTTTTATGTGTTAATTCCTTTGTTTCCCATCTCGAAAATCCACCGAATACAATGTAATATAGAATTAAAACATTTAAAAATGTTTTATGTACATTTGCGCAATGAGCTTTGCATGTACTGTCTGCATGCATGGATATGTTTTTCTTCAATTTATGATTTTCTGTCATGTGGTTTCTGCACATTTTGTCATTCAAATACCCTACAGTGTGGAGCAGTTATTAATTGTTCTGTTTTGTCATATGTAATTTTATACTTAAACTAGTGTTACCACATTTTGTCTCCAGGTGCTGCATATGTCAGTTTGCATCAACTCTAGACTCAAACGCTGGGTCCACACAGACAGGTCAGTGATGATGAATGATGATTTTTGCTGTGTATCACTGTCGGTAACTAGTGTGTCAGCGTCAGTACATTTATTAGCCAATAGATGGCAGTCTGAGCCACTCAATAATCACTTCCTTAGTGCATGTTAGTCACAATTGAACTGAAAGTATAACGGTTAATTAACGGCTTAAATAAATGAATAAAATATATTTTTTAAAGGCAAAACTGATGGGGCATTCAAATACTATACACCCATGCAAATAATTTTAATTAAAACAATTGAATTTTGACCTATCCCTAGACTAGTATCTGCTCCCGGGCCCAATGTGTTCTTCTATCACTGCTATGGGGGTCTACTGGTGATTCATGTGTTGAGGGCATATTAAAGAGCATGCTCATATTTGAAAGTGGATGAGATTGCATATAGACACTATTAATGATGTCACCTGCTCATACACCTTTAATTCCAAAACCAAAGTCACCTTACTCCCCATGTGCACCATTGGCTCTTTAAATATAATGTATTGTTGTGTGAGCAGGTATACTTGGCTCTTTAAATATAATGTATTGTTGTGTGAGCAGTTATACTTGGCTCTTTAAATATAATGTATTGTTGTGGGAGCAGGTATACTTGGCTCTTTAAATATAATCTATGGTTGTGTGTGCAGGTATACTTTGCTTAGCCAATGTTTAACCACAAAGAACAAGGAGAGCAACCATATATAAAAGTGTTTGTTTGATACAGGTTTCGATAGGAAATCTATATTATTTGCAACAATGATCTCAAATCAAACAAAAAATCTATGAGTACTTATAATTTGTGACATGAATTTGGCAGCAAAAATTGTAAATATTCAGAAATATTTGCCACTGGGGCACTGACTGTCTTGTTACCTTCTCTTAGGTGTCTGTGATGGCTGAGCTGATCTTGGAGATTCTGTGGGACTTGAAAAAAGAAGATTTTGAAACGTTCAAATGTTATTTGAATGAGGGGGTGCTGGAAGGATGTAGACCCATTCCGTGGGGTCGGCTGGAGGACCAGAGTAGGCCAGGCGTTGTCACCTTGATGAAGGATTACTATGGTGACAAGAGGGTGAACATCACACAGGAGATCTTAAAGAAAATCTCACGGAATGATCTCATTGAGAGACTGGAGAACGGCCAGGTAGGAGGCGTGGAGGCCCAGCAGCACTCATTCACCTGAGTCTGTACCTGTATTCACTCATTCACCTGAGTCTGCTCCTGTATTCACTCATTTACCTGAGTCTGCGCCTGTATTCACTCATTCACCTGAGTCTGCGCCTGTATTCACTCATTCACCTGAGTCTGCTCCTGTATTCACACATTCACCTGAGTCTGCGCCTGTATTCACTCATTCACCTGAGTGCTCCTGTATTCACTCATTCACCTGAGTCTGCGCCTGTATTCACTCATTCACCTGAGTCTGCACCGTATTCACTCATTCACCAGAGTCTGCACCTGTACTCACTCATTCACCTGAGTCTGCTCCTGTATTCACTCATTCATCAGTTATCCCCTGTATTCACTCATTCACCTGAGTCTGCTCCCGTATTCACTCATTCACCTGAGTCTGCTCCTGTATTCACTCATTCATCAGTAATCCCCTGTATTCACTCGGTCATCTTCCCTTCTCTCTTTTCTTTGATCACTTACTATGTTCACGTCCTGTGGTTTTGACTCTGTGTTCTTCAGTGCCGGCTTTGTTTTAACTGGTGTCTTTATTTCCCTGCAGTCCAGGAGCAAAGCGGCTTCACCCCTGAGCTCCAGTCACCAGGGCCCTGATACAGGAAACGGTATGATGTTTTTCACTACTTACAGTATATTTCACATTTTAATTATTTTACCATGATAGATAATCAACAACTGAATAACACAACACACACTGCTGTTTAACCCCCTGAGGTCCGTGCTAAGCTTTTAATGTTTTTAGATTTTGGCATGGTCTGATATTTATCTCAATTTCATCAATTTAACACACACTTACTCCAAAGTGTTTGATATTTTTATTTGAAGGACAATCACAGCTACATTTGTATGCCATCAATAGTTTGGTCAGTATCATATGCAGCTTGTAAATAGATCTACAAACACACAAGTTAAAAATAGTAAATTTTTCTGCTGTCACAAAAGATGTGAAAGCACACACTAAACTATAGTGACGAATTGTTTTGCCAATGTGCGTTTGTTCACCAAGGTCTTGGTTATGTAAGGGTGTGAAAATAGTTTAGCACATCTGAGATCTAAATAGCTAAAAACCTGTTTTTATCAGAACTGGTCACATTTATTTCAGGCTGTGGGAGGGCTAAATGCTAAATACCTGAATATTCATTTTGGCTCTTTGTTACGTTGCAACACGCGGAATGTTTAGCGTCACAACACGCGATATTCATAGGCTATATTTTCACGAGTATTTGAAAACAAGCGAAATAAAATTAATATCAGCATAGACTGTTGCTGGCAGATTGCAAGCGTAAACACAGACAAGATGAAAAAAAAATAAAAAAACAAGCTAAATAAAATCAATAGCATAGACTGTTGCTGGCAGATTGCAAGCGTAAACACAGACATACGATATATTTTATAACATTTTACGCTGTTTGAAAAGTACTTTGTGTGCCTATTGCAATTTGTTACATTGCGACATGCGGAATATGTAGTCACAAGGCGCGAATTCATATATTTTCACGAGTATTTGAAAATATACTCGTGAATATACTGTTGCTGGCAGATTGCAAGCGTAAACACAGACATACGATATATTTTATAACATTTTAGGCTGTTTGAAAAGTATTTTCTGTGCCTATTGCAATTTGTTACATTGCGACATGCGGAATATGTAGTCACAAGACGCGGAATTTATATATATTTTCACGAGTATTTGAAAACAAGCGAAATAAAATAAATATCAGCATAGACTGTCCTCTTCAGTTTGTGTTGTTTATGCCGGCGTTTTCACACATGGCCCGACCACCTCCCCGAAATTAGCACCTCGTTAACATGTCAATAGAAGGGGGACGTTACTAAAAGGTAAAAAACAGAGTAAAAAGCAAGGTTTACTTTTGGTCTAATTAAGCTAATTTTAAAAATCCCATTTGATTTGCCAGTGCTCAAATCGTAAAGTCGCGATTCTAAGGTTTCTGTCAATGTTTTTGCCGCGTGTGTATGATAAAATATCGCGAAGTTAGAAATAGTAATATACTTGTATTGCTGCTTGGATCGGCGCCGATCCAGCCGACCTCAGGGGGTTAACAACACAACTGACAGATATACTGTTTAATAACAACCTACAGACACAAATATAAGTTTCTCAACTTTTACAGAAAAACTTGCACAAAGAATCAAAGAGAAGCAGAAACCGAGGCTGGAGGACAAGTATAAGGACACAACTGAAGGGTTTGGAAATTCAGTAGAATTCACCCCCCTCAACAATATTTACACAGAGCTCTACGTCATAGATGGGGACTATAAGGGGGTCAATAACGAACACGAGGTGTGGCAGATTGAGACAGTATCCAGGAAACAGAGAAAAGAAGACACTCCAATCAAGTGCAACAACATCTTTAAGCGCTTACCTGGACAAGACATAACCATCAGAAAAGTGCTGACGAAGGGGATCGCTGGCATTGGAAAAACCATCTCTGTGCAGAAGTTTGTTCTTGACTGGGCAACAGGAGAAGCCAATCAGGATGTTGATTTCATGTTTGTTCTTCCTTTTCGGGAGCTTAACTTGATTAAAGGTGAGTACAGTCTCCTTGGGCTTCTGCAAGAATTCCACCCAGAAACAGAAGGGATTGAAGATATTAAGTTGGATGATTACACACTTGTGTTCATCTTGGACGGCCTGGATGAAAGCAGGCTTCCCCTGGATTTCCAGCGCAATAAGAGGCTTTCTGATGTAAAGAAGACGTCCTCAGTGGACGTGCTGCTGACCAACCTCATTAAGGGAAATCTGCTTCCCTGTGCTCTCCTCTGGATCACCTCCCGACCAGCAGCAGCCAATCAGATCCCTCCTAAGTCCTTCCATCGGCTGACAGAGATACAAGGGTTCAGTGACCAACAGAAAGAGGAGTACTTCAAGAAGAGATTCAGAGATCAAGCTGACCTGGCTGAGAAAGGTTTCACTCACGTAAAGACATCCAGGAGTCTCTACATCATGTGTTACATACCACTGTTCTGCTGGATTTCTGCTAGTGTTCTAGAGACAATGTTGGATAGACCTGACATTGGAGAAATCCCTAAAACACTGACTGGAATGTACACAGACTTCCTGCTTATTCAGCCCAACATCAAGAATGAGAAGTATGGCAACAGGAATGAGACCGAAACAAAGAAAATTCTGGAGTCGGATAAAGAAAGCCTTCTGAAACTGGGGCAGCTGGCTTTCCAACAGCTGGAAAAGGGCAATGTTGTGTTTTATGAAGAGGACCTGAGAGAGTGTGGCATCGATGTCACTGAAGCATCACGCTCTGGAGTGTGCACTGTGATCTTTAAACAGGAGTCTGTGGGCTGTAAGAAGAAAGTCTTCAGCTTTGTGCATCTGAGCTTCCAGGAGTATCTGGCTGCTTTGCACGTGCTTGACTCATTTACACACAACAAATTCGATGCATGGGGTTCCTTTCTTCCATCTGAACCATCTGAATTGTCTGAACCATCTGAACTTTCACTGCATGACTTGCACAAGAAAGCTATTGTTAAGGCCCTGAAGAGTGAGAATGGACACCTGGACCTTTTCCTCAGATTCCTTCTGGGCCTCTCACTGGACTCTAATCAGAGCCTTCTCCAAGGCCTACTGAAGCAAACAGGAAGTAACTCAGAGAGCATCAGGAAAACAGTTAAGTACATTAAGAGGTGCTTTGAGGGGCGTTCCTCTCCAGAGAGATGCATTAATCTGCTACACTGTCTATCTGAACTCAACGATGATTCACTTGAGAAGGAGGCCCAACAGTACCTGAGCTCTGGTAAAAAGATCTCACCTGCACACTGTAGCGCTCTGGCTTACATGCTCCTGAACTCAGAGAAGGTGCTGGATGAGTTTGACGTGAACAAATACAACACCTCATCCGATGGGCGCAGCAGACTGATCCCCGTTGTGAAGCACTGCAGAAAGGCTGTGTAAGTACTAACATGGAAATCCCCATTCTAATTTATTATAGATATCATCATTCTAATCTATCCTGTAAATCACCATTCTAATATACAGTGCCTATAGAAAGTCATCATACCCTTTTGAAATAGTCACTTTCTTTTGTCTTACAGCCTGAAATGAAAGTAGATGAAATCCATCTTTTTCCAGCTTTATTTACACATTTTGCCTTACAACATTCAAGTGAAAAAAGGGCACAATTTCTGATAATTAATAAAAAATGAAAAACAAGAATAACGGTTGGAACAGTGATCAGTCCCCTGATTTAATACTTTGTATTGGCAGCTTTTGCTTTAATCACAGCCATCAGTCTGTTTGGATATGTCTCTACCAGCTTTGCGCACCTAGATTGGGCAATATTTGCCCATTCTTCCTTGAAGAACTGTTCCAGTTCAGTCAAATTCCGTGGTGAGCGGCGATGGACTGCACTCTTCAAGTCCATCCACAGATGTTCTATCGGATTTAGGTCAGGGCTCTGACTAGGCCACTCAAGGACATTCACCTTCCTGTCCTTTGGCCACTGCATAGTTTTTTTGGCGGTGTGTTTTGGGTCGTTGTCGTGCTGGAAGGTGAACCACCTGCCCATCTTCAGCTGTCTAGCAGAGGGCTGCAGGTTTTCCTCAAGAATTTGGGTGTACTTGGCAGCATCCATTTTCCCTTCAATCCTGACCAATTGGCCAGTCCCCGCTGAAGAGAAACACCCCCACAACACAATGCTGCCACCACCATGCTTCACTGTAGGTATGGTGTGTTTTGGGTGGTGTGCTGTGTTTGGTTTCCGCCAAACATAGCGCTTGGAGTTCAGTCCAAAAAGTTCAATCTCGGTCTCATCTGACCATATAACCTTTTGCCACATGGCATCAGAATCTTCTATGTGTTTCTTCGCATAATGTAAACGAGACTCAGTGTGACACTTTTTCAGAAGAGGCTTCTTTCTTGCCACCCTGCCATACAGGCCAGCTTTGTGTAAAGCTTGTGAGATTGTTGTCACATGCACAGATCGCCCAATCTCTGCCATTAAGACTTGTAACTCCTTCAAGGTTGCCATTGGCCTCTTGGTAGCTTCCCTGATCAATCTTTTCCTGGCTCGGTCATCCAGTTTGGAGGGACGGCCCGATCTTGGCAAGGTGTGGGTGGTGCCATATGCCTTCCACTTCTTAATAACTCTGAATGGTACTCAGAAGGATAGTTAAAGCCTTTGAAATCTTTTTATGTCCTTCTCCTAACTTGTGGCTATCCACAACTTTATCCCGGAATCCTTTTGAAAGCACCTTTCCAGCCATGGTGAATTATTTGCGTTACCATGCACTACCAGGAGTGGAATCTTCAAGGAACAGCTGATTTTATTGTGAAATAATCAAAACCATTACAATTGATGTCAGGTGGAGGCCAATTAGCTTGGTGTGTGATCTGGAAGGTGATTGGTTATACCTGAGCAAGTTTATAATGGTTATTGTAAAGGGACTGATCACTTTTCCAACCTTGTTATTCAAGTTTTTCTTTTTTTTTTTTCACTTGAATGTTGTAAGGCAAAATGTGTAAATAAAGCTGGAAAAAGATGGATTTTATGTACTTTCGTTTCAGGCTGCAAGACAAAAAAAAGTTACTATTTCAAAAGGGTATGATGACTTTCTATAGGCACTGTATATATCATCATTCTAATCTATCCTGTAAATCACCATTCTAATATAGATATCATCATTCCAATCTATCCTGTAAATCACCATTATAATACTTTATGAAAAATACAATTCTAATGTATTCTAGATATCACCATTCTATTCTATCGTGGATATCCTGAAAAACATGTATGTTACAACATGATACTCTGTCCTTAGATATTCCATGATACCATACTGTATAAAAATCTTTTTATGTTCTTTAGAAGCTGAAATCATTATAGAATAACATATGAATCAGTCATGAGCCTATAAATATATATTGGAATTAAATGTCATTGTGCAGGTTGTGATCAGTAGATTTTTTATTATGATGGGTCATTTATTTACTCCTCGTTTCTAGCCAAGTTTTCCCACTTCTTCAAAGAACAGTCAATTGAAGGAGTGTGTGCATCATGGAGAGAATGTTGCTGCAGTGAATTTTGGCTTATGAACGTAATCATAAATTCTTTACTATAACAAGTAGGGGTGTGACCGTTGAAATGTTTAACCAAAATTGGGATCAGTAACTAAGAACAAATCACTAACCTAAAAACGTTTTTTTTTTTTTTTTTTTTTTTAATTTATTTTTTTGCATAAAATTTCAATCACTGTGCAGCAAAAACTACCACTAACAGTTCTCGATCATCATCATCATAAAGGGGAAAAATAAAATTAGAAATGCCTAACACAACAATGTTGTAGTAGGAGAAATGCATCTTTCAAATTAGTTGCCAGGGATATAAAAGCGCTCCACACGTCATCGTCTTTTACAGTCTGGAAAATGGCAGAGAAAGGCAAGTCCTGTATGGCAATACTTAAATGGCAATGTTGTAATATATGCCATTTAGCAGACGCTTTTATCCAAAGCGACTTACAGTAGTGAATGCATACATTTTCAGTATATGTGGCCCCAGTTGTGAAATGCAGGGGTAGAATTGAGATACAGTGGTGGAAGTACAGGTGCAATTCTTAACCATCTGGAAAGGGACACATCGTGAGACCCAAACCGTTGCTGGCAGCAGCGCAGGTCCCCAACAACAGACACTAGACAGCTTCATGCGAAAGTGCAAAAAGGTGAGAAAATCACAGCGCTGATTACAGAAATGGTTGCAGTTGATATGCAGCTGTTGTCAATGATTTAATATGTCGGTTTCAATGCCCTGAAGACATGTTTTGAACCAGGCTCCAACATGCTGTGTCGAAAAACCGTGATGGCTCGCGTGGAGACATAGTCATATTGCGTCCTGTTTATTTTGTTTTTCGATGTCATGTTTGTTATGGAGTTTTCATACTCATAAAGATCGAATCAGACTTCGGTAGTGTGTGTGTTTTTTTAATTCGTTTTTTATTTTATTCGGTTAGGTTTCACATTGCCTACGTAAACTAAAAGGAAATGGCAAAATATATTTGCAATATATTTCCTTTGTTTTCTTTTAAAAGGCAGATAATACGACCATGGCCACTGTTACAAAATAGAATAAATAGGCAGAGCAGCTACATTTACCTACAACACAGTATAAAAAACTGAAAGGACAAAAGCAAAATACAATGATTGCAGCCCTCCCCTCTAACAATGTTATAATATAGCCTGGAGGTTGTAATTATCAAGCGCGGGGAACAAGAGAGGAAACAAGTGGCGCCACAAACTCTGTGCGAGCTGGGAACACACGTGCGCCTATAATATCGATCTACTCAAATACCATATTCTAAAAATACAACCGGACAAGAAGTTCCGACAGACATGACTGTTAATATTAAAACACTTGCGAAGTAACAACAGAAATATTGATACAAACAGGTCATAACATTGCGTGTCCCAATTCGCACAGCTTCACCGGTGAAAGAAAAGATAGCCCCACGCAGCCGATATGTGCGTCTTTTAAAGGAGCGACATTGTTGCGGGTTTGTTGCTCATTGGTTAGAGTGCAGTCAGCCCGTTGGCGGAGTAGCCACACACCCACTTCCTCAATCAGCGCACATACTCATGCACTGAAACCAAAGAGAGAACATGATTAGCGATTGTCTAAAATCAAGTAAATAAACCATAATACATTGCATCCAGTAGATTGGGAGAGATGTCATGATTAGAGTGTCAAAAGTAAACATAAATATAAACCTTAGACTATCTATTATATAGGGGGAGAGGGGCATAATTATATTGACAATAAAAGTGTACACAGTAAAAAGTCCCATTACATATACACACACACGCACATACATACATTTTTCCATTTTCCATTTTAGGCATTTAGCAGACACTCTTATCCAGAGTGACTTACACAATTTACATTTCTTTATATACAATCCATTTATACAGCTGGATATTTTTATTGAAGCAATCCAGGTTAAGTACCTTTAGCTCAAGGGTACAACAGCAGTGCCCCACCTAGGAATTGATCCTACAACCTCTGAGTTACAAGTCCAGCTCCCTAACCATTACACTACACTGCCACTGTCACATACATACACATACAGCCAATTTCCGCCCCGATGGCACTCCCGGCCAGAACCGACTCTGGCACGACCAGGAATCGAACCCCGGTCGCCGTGGCCAGCGTCGGACGTTGAAACCACTAGACCACGCGGGAGGCCACCATTTTCCAGTTTTTACTGAAATGTAAGCAGTTAAAAACGTGCGCATACACACCTGCACAATCACTGAGGTTACTTATGTACACGAGAAGTCACCAAGTAGATTATAATATACTGTATACTTGTGCATCTTCTATACATGCACATACATCCAAGTATGTTGTCAATTCTGCATTATAAACAGATTTTACTATCAACAACAATTTACCTATTTTATATCTATCTTCAACCTTTTAATTTCCCTCCCTGGTGAGTGATCTACCCCCCTCCCTTTGGCAAGAGATTTAGCAGCTAGAAGAGCTTCTGACTAAGACCTTATGGTCTTTCCCTTGGCACCATGAGACCGTGCAACAGAGAGCTCTATAGTAAAAATATCTAACAGCAAGTACCACCAATGGCTTATTGAAAGTGTGTGTGGTGGTTTCCACCGTACTACCAGGATTTTCTTTGCGGCAGTTAGGCCAGGAGGCCAGATTCTTTTTTCATGCACAGACATGTGGTTCTCTGTGGCTCAGTTGGCAGAGCACGGCATTGGCAATGCTTAGGTTGTGGGTTCACTTTTAGTGAAAAAAAAGAATGCATTCACTACTGTAAGTCGCTTTGGATAAAAGCATCTGCTAAACGACATGTATACATAGGGACCTGACCGTTTAAGAGGCATAGTGAGGGGCAGCATGGAATATCTTTATTGAGAATTTCTGATAGAGATTCGGTGACTTGTAACCAAAAGGACTGTACCTCAGGGCATTCCCAAAACATGTGTGAAGGTACCTATGAGGCTTTGTGAACAAAGCTGACAGAGAGGAAATGAGTCCAATTTGATCAAATGTCTAATTCTAGGGGTTAAATAAGTTATATATACAAATCTTAAGTGAATAGCTTGGTGATTATGATGCAAATTTCTGAACCTTTAAACGGGAAACCGCAAAAAAATATAGCCGTTAGAAGAAAAAAATATCCATTTGTCACATCCCTAATAACAAGGGAACGCTACCTGACTAATGTTAGCTAATCAGTTAGCTACCTTTCTAACCCAAATAGTTGACATGAGCCAGTGAGACAGTTGTCTACTTGGCAGTGGAAAAAAGGCATATGGTTGGATGAGTCATCCTTCACGCTGATCTCAACAAGCGGATGAGTGCTTATATGGCGCTCGCCAAAAGGCCTGAGTGCTTGTTTCCCACAGTGAAGGGTTCTGGTGGCTCTGTTATGGTGTGGGGTGCATTTTCCTGGCATGGTTTAGGTCCACTCAACCCCTTAGAAAGCAAGGTAAACACTAATAAATACAAAGCCATTTGTGATCACCTTCATCCTGTGGTGAAGCATTTCTATTCTGATGGGAGTGGTCTCTTCCAGGATGACAATGCCCCTATCCACAGGGCACGAGTGGTCACTGAATGGTTTTATGAGCATGAAACCGATATAAACCATATGACAGTGACATCTCAGTCACCAGATCTCAACCCAGTTGAACACTTATGTTGCATCCCTCTAATAGAGCTCCAGGCACTTGTAGAATCTATGCCAAGGGCCTCCCGCGTGGTCTAGTGGTTACAACGTCCGACGCTGGCCACGGCGACCGGGGTTCGATTCCCCATCGCACCAGAGTCGGCTCTGGCCAGGAGTGCCATCGGGGCGGCAATTGGCTGTCTGCCCCAGGGAGGGGGGAGGGAAGCCGACACACACAGTTCGCTGCGCACAGGAGTGGTTCTATGAGGCAGCAAACTATGAGGGAAGGGGATTGAACTAAGCACAGTGGGTAATTGGCTACCAAACTGGGAGAAAAACGGGGTAAAATCGGAAAAATTAAATTGCCAAGGTGCATTGAAGCTGTTTTGGCAGCTTGTGGTGGCCCAACGCCCTATTCAAAAACTATTGGTGTTTCCTTTAGTTTGGCAGTTACCTGTATGTTATAGGTGTGTATGCTCAGTTTTTAACCAAATTCATTGTATTCAATACTGGAGTCAACTCAGTGCCACACCCATCTCTCTGAGAAGAGGAAATGACCACACTGACAGTTAGAATAATTACAATAGAAATGCATTTGCAATAATCTATTTTTCTAAATAAGTTGTTCATTTTAGTAAATGTTGCTTGTTGTGTCTTCACAGGCTCAGTGGGTGTGATCTCACAGGGGAATCCTGTGAAATTGTGGCCTCAGCTCTGCAGTCAGTCTCCTCACCCCTGAGAGACCTGGACCTCAGCAGCAATAACCTGGGAGATTCAGGAGTGGAGCCGCTCTGTGCTGCATTGAAGAGTCCAAACTGTAAACTACAGACACTGGACCTCAGCAGAAATAACCTGGGAGATTCAGGAGTGGAGCCGCTCTGTGCTGCATTGAAGAGTCCAAACTGTAAACTACAGACACTGGACCTCAGCACCAATAACCTGGGAGATTCAGGAGTGGAGCCGCTCTGTGCTGCATTGAGTAAACTCCACACTCTGAGGTGAGAATCCTGTTATGAATTCTGTTGTGTATCTTTTTCATATTTTCCATGTTCTTATCCTGCATCCAGGACCTCAATTGAACATCTCATTAGTAGCACAGTGTTTCCTGCATATGTTCAATACCAACCTCAATCCAGCGCTGTGTATGTTCAATACCAACCTCAATCCAGCGCTGTGTATGTTCAATACCAACCTCAATCCAGCGCTGTGTATGTTCAATACCAACCTCAATCCAGCGCTGTGTATGTTCAATACCAACCTCAATCCAGCGCTGTGTATGTGTACTATTCCGGCTCGTTTCATGGAGTCGTGCGGCCTGTTAGAACCAAGAACAGAGGTACAGCTCTGTTCAGATCAGAGGGTGGACCGTTTGCACAACAAATTGGTCAAGATTTTATTTTATTTTTATTTAACCAGAATAATCTCATTGAGATTAAAAATCTATTTTACAAGAGCGTCCTGGCCAAGATAGGCAGCAGCACAATTACAATTACAAGTTTACAGACAAAAGTAAATTAAAAAACAAACATATGACAATTAAAACAAAAACAAGGGGAAATCACAGAACCATTCGTAATCATTCAGAACATCTGCAGCCAGATGTGCTGGATTCCATATCACTTAGAAGTGTTTTAAAAGCAACCAGTGAGACCAGCTCCTGCAGGTTCAGGTGGTTTTGTAGCTGATGCCAGGCGGAAGGAGCTGCATACCTGAATGCCCTTTTCCCCAGTTCAGTACGGACCCGAGGGACAGTTAGTAAGTCCTGGGAATGAAGACCATAACTGCCCATACTTTTTTGGCGGATGTACATCCGTAGGTAAGTTGGTAGTAGTCCAAGGATAGCCTTATAAATAAGGATATGCCAATGGTTGAGTCTACGGGTGGACAGGGCAGACCATCCAACCCGAGCATACAAAGTACAGTGGTGAGTAAGGGCTTTAAAATTTGTGATAAATCCTAGCGCTCCATGGTAGACAGTATCCAGCGAGTGTAGGCATTGCGAGGATGCATGCATGTATATAACATCGCCATAGTCCAGCACAGACATAAAAGTGGCAGCAACCAGCCTCTTTTTAGCCTCGAAGGAAAAACAAGCCTTGTTCCTAAAATAAAAACCCAGTTTCAACTTCAGTTTTTTAGCTAGTTGTGGAGTGTGAGGCTTAAAAGAAAGAGAATCATCAATTATAAATCCTAGGTAGTTGTATTGAGATACGGCCTCAATCTCGGAACCCTGAAAAGTGGCGATAGACGGAGGGTTCAGTGGCTTGGATTTAACATTTGAAAACACCATAAGTTTAGTTTTGTCAGTGTTCAAAACAAGTTTTAAGTCACACAGGGTACTTTGTACAATATTAAAAGCAAGTTGTAGTTGACAAAGAGCCTGATGTAATGTAGACGCAGTATATCACACTATCATCGGCATACAAATGGAATTTTGCATTTGAGACATTTTTATTAAGACTGTTAATAGATAAAATGAATAATAACAGTCCCAGGACCAAGCCCTGTGGCACGCCCTTGGATATAACAAGGGAGCTAGAGGTGATACCTTCTGCCTGCACGCACTGTGATCTGCCTGATAGATAACTTTCAAACCAACCGACAGCCTTTTCCGACAGTCCTACACTGATAAGTCTTTGCATCAATATTGCATGATCCACAGTATCAAAAGCCTTAGATAGGTCAATGAAAAGGGCTGCACAATGTTGCTTGTTATCTAGGGATTCAATAATATAATTTACTACTTTTACATTTACATTTTTAAGCATTTAGCAGACGCTCTTATCCAGAGCGACTTACAAGTTACTTTTAAGGCCGCTGTCACTGTACTATGTTTTTTTCTAAAACCTGGTTGAAAATCTGATAAAATATTGTTAGTAGATAAGAACTCCTTCAGTTGTTCACTCACAAGGGATTCCAGAACCTTTGCCAGGACAGACAATTTAGAGATTGGCCTATAGTTGTTCAGGACAGTAGGGTCACCCCCCTTTAGCAGGGGAAGAACAAAAGCAGATTTCCATATGTGAGGAATTTTGTTTGAGTCCAGGGAAAGATTAAAAAGATGTGTCAGAGGTGGTGCAATAAAGTCAGCTGCTAGCTTTAAAAAGTAAGGCTCCAGGTTATCTGGACCTGCCGATTTTCTAGTATCTAAAAGTTTGAGGGCTATACGCACCTCTGAAACTATAATCGGATTAAAACTAAAGGCTTGACCCACTGTTACATGACCATCGGAACAACCAGCAGAAGAAATTCCATGATCAGCGTTGAGAGACTCGAACAAGGAGCCAGAGGCAATGAAGTGCTCATTAAAACAGCCAAGCATTTCAGCCTTATCAGAGATTTTATGTGAGTCCCTAACAATGCATGGGGGAAGCTCTGTGCTGTTTTTATTTCCATCTAGGGATTTAATAGTCTTCCAGAATTTCAATGGATTGCTCAGATTGATTGATGGTTCGGTGAGGAAGTGATCAGCTTTGGCTTTTCTCATGGCAACTGTAAATGCATTACGCAGACGCCTGAAGTGCAGCCAGTCTGAGTCAAGACCTGTTCTCCTGGCCTTTGCCCATGCCATATTTCCCTCATGAAGTCAGCTGGATAACTCTGGCGTAAACCATACATTGTTTCGTCCTTTTACTCTATGTTTTCTGAGGGGAGCATGCTTATTTACAATTTCAATAAAACCATCATAAAAGAATTTCCAGGCATTTTCAACATCAGCAATGAGGTTAATTCTCTCCCAATCAAAGTAAAACAGATTGTGAAAAAACCCTTGTTCAATAAAGTTTTTCATGTTACGCTTTATTATAATGCGTGGCTTAGTCTTGGGAACTTTTGTGTTTCTGACTGTGGCAACGAGACAGTGGTCACTGATGTCATTTGCAAATACAGAAGCAGCTGTATATTTATGAGGAACGTTGGTTAGTATTAGATCAATTAGAGATGATTTTTCAGGACATTTCGGATTTGGTCTAGTGGGGCCATCAACAATCTGAAAAAGATTTAGCGAGTCACAATAAGCTTTAAGATCATCAGATACTGGTTGTAGCCAGTTCCAATTTAGATCACCAATAATAACAATTTCATTAAAATTCAGTCCCGTTATAAGCTGCATTATAGCAGGTAAAGCACCATTAACAGCTGAAGGTGGCCTATAGCAACCAATGACAGTAATGTGGAGAGTTGTAGAGACCTCAAAGCTAAACCACGCGGAGAGGGTCCAGATCCAGGAACTGGGGTTGGCGTGGGGGTGAGGGTTGATGGGGGCAGCTCACACTTCTCGCAGGATCTAGGGCTCGAGGGCAGGTGCCGAGGCCGAGGCCGAGGCCGAGGCAGAGAAGAGAACATGCAGTCAGAAAAAAAGCAGTGCTATAGCCAGTAGCATTATGTAAAAGCAGGGGAGCACAAGCATAGGAAATATACAGATAGCCCCAACAGGTGTATGCTATGGCAGCATATCTATTAGGAGAGGGACAGAGAAAACACGCAGCCATGGGAGTTCCAAACCATCCACACCTGATCAAGGATAACCAGCATAACAGTGGTGGTAACACATTGAGGAGGTGACAGTATGGAAAGTTTCTCACTCCATAAGACACTAGGGCACAGCCTTCTCCATCTCTCCACCTAGACTATGTTTGGCAGTAGGCTAGGCTGAAAAGATTTGTTTTTAATCTACACTTAAAAATTTAAACTGTGTCCGAATCCCTAACATGCCTTGGTAAACCGTTCCACAACAGAGGAGCTCTAAAAGAGAAGGCTCTACCACCAGCTGTGCTTTTCAAAATTCTAGGGAGTAATAGATGGCCGGCTTCTTGTGAACGAAGCAGTCGGTCGGCTTTTAGGGGCAATCATTTCGGTCAGATATAAAGGTGCAAGTCCGTTCACTGCTTTAAAAGTTAGCAACAGTACTTTATAATCAGCCCGATATTTAATAGGAAGCCAATGTAGTGATGCTAACACTGGAGTAATGTGCTCATACTTCTTGGATCTAGTAAAAATACGTACGCTGTATTCTGTACTAGTTGAAGACTCTTTAGAGAGCTACTAGAGGAGCCGGATAATAAGACATTACAATAGTCTAGCCTCGATGTGACAAAAGCATGCATCAAGGTTTTTGCATCCTCTAATGACAGAATGTGCGAATTTTAGCTATGTTTCTTAGGTGAAAGAAAGCTACCCTGGAAGTGTTTTTAATATGAGTGTCAAATGTAAGGTCCTGATCAATAACAAAACCAAGGTTCTTAACCATAAGACTTGATGTAACTATGCAATCACCTGCAGATCCAACTTGTTCCTTAATTTTTGGGGCCCAAAACCATCATCTCTGTTTTATCTGAATTTAAAAGCAGGAAATTTACTGTCATCCATTCTTGAAAAGAACAGTAAGAAAACCCCAGTAACTTCTGAGAATGAATGAAAAGCACTTCCCTTTATCATGCGAAGTATGGGCCCATCAGTATCAAACGGCGAGTCAACACCACAGCAGCTCCGCAAGACGAACAGGCTCCACGGATCAAACCGAGGAGCAATCCAGGTAATCCAGAAGCGGCGAGAATATAAACCGTGTGTGTGTGTGTGTGTGTGTGTGTGTGTGTGTGTGTGTGTGTGTGTGTGTGTGTGTGTGTGTGTGTGTGTGTGTGTGTGTGTGTGTGTGTGTGTGTGTGTGTGTGTGTGTGTGTGTGTGTGTGTGTGTGTGTGTGTGTGTGTGTGTGTGTGTGTGTGTGTGTGTGTGTTGAGAGAGAGTGTGTTTCAGCCCTGAGTCACCTTGGACTGACCATGATATGGTCTTTTTGGACACACCCTGTGCCGGCCAGAAGAGGATGGGCTCCTCCCCCCCCCCTTTTAGTCGGGTTTCTCCCTATCAAGGGAGTTTTTCCTTGCCACTTTTGCCTTTAGGCTTGCTTTTGGGGGGGTCTAGGCCTGGGCTCCCCCTCTGTTAAGCATTTTGTGACAATTCAATTGTGAAAAGCGCTATACAAATAAATTTGATTTGTTTGCACTTTGTGTGTGTTCTCTCCCCAGGCTGGGGCAGTGTAATCTCACGAGGGCTCTGTGTGTGTGTGTGTCTGTCTGTCTGTCTGTCTGTGTGTGCGTGCGTCTCTGTGTCTCCGTCCCCATCTCTGTCGGCGTGTTTTTATTTATTTATTTAGTTAGTTAGTTAGTTTGTTTGTTAGTTAACTAACATTTTGTCTGTGTGTTCTCTCCCCAGGCTGGGGCAGTGTAATCTCACAGAGGGCTGCTGTGATGCTCTGGCCTCAGTCCTGCGCTCACACCACTCAGAGCTGAGAGAGCTGGAGCTCAGAGACAATGACCTGATGGATTCAGGAGTGAGAGCGCTCTCTGCTGGACTGGAGGACCCACACTGTAAACTACAGAGACTGGGGTGAGTAGCGTAATCATGTGGTCATCACAGTATCCACAACATTCTCCATTTATGAAATATGTGTAATGCACAAAAAACTGTAGTTAATGTAGTATTTACTAAGGATGGGCACAGCTAATCGATTCCCTGAGTGCCCGTAAGAGCATCCATTGCTCGAGTGATGCAGCGTGCAAGAACCTACATTGATTCTGTTGTTTATGTCTGATACTGGATTGGTAGGGACTAATTTAACTAAATAATTTATGGCACTAATGTAGCACACACGAATGAGACCACTTTGGACCAATTTGGACAAGGTTGGGGTGCTGATGCCGTTATTGCACATGAACTTTAACTTTTCATAAAACCATAACTGCACAATGTTTTTCCATGAAGGTCTGAATTGTGTTCAATATGTGAAGCTGTTGCTCCTATTATTTTTATTTTTCGGCATCAATAGCTTGCTAAGTAAAATACAAAAATGTGATGATGGCTGGATGGACCTGACAGGAAGAAACAGTTGTGCTATTTATGTTCAAAGCTTTTCAAAGGTTCGGGATTGTTGGCTGACACGTTAGGTACATGTATCAGAAAAAAGTTAGTGATAGCGAAGTGATGTTGTAGTGGTAGTGAAATGCTACTATCTATGCAATTTAGAAATTCTAGCAAAATTAAGTATTTAATCGATATCAACTTGTTCCATCTAGCTGCATTTCCATAAATGTAGCTGCCCACTGTTTGATATTTTTTCGAAACTATCTTCTATAGGCTAATTCTAGGCTACTTTTCCAAAGGTAAAAATATTGTGTGGTACATACAAATAGTGTTAATTAATGTGTTTTACATTTCAAGTTTTGCTAACCCTAATAACTAGCGTCAATTAACATGAGAGAAGTATAAATACTCGCAAGTGAGGTAATGAAATGAAGTTGGGTTCATGCTTGATATTACTGATCCACTTGCCCGCACCGACAGTCTGTATGGACACTGATGAACTACAAATTAATTATTTAGCTAAAATGTTTTTTTCCCTGAGGGTCTCCTGCGTGGTTTAGTGGTTTCAGCGTCCAACGCTTTTGTTGCTAGGGGAGTTCTATGACGCCTGATTCTTCCATCAGTAAACGGGCCACCAGTCGGGACAGAGTTCACACAACCCAGTTGTGTGTGTGTGTGAATGTGCGTGTGTGTGGTTGTATGTGGGTGGGTATGGGTGTGTGAGAGCCTGTGTGTCTGTTTGTGCATGTGTGTGAGTGTGCCTGTGTGTCTGTTTGTGTATCCGTGCCTGTCTGTCTCTGTCTGAGTGCATGTGTGTATTTGTACACGTGTGTGTCTGTGTGCATGTGTGTCCATATGTGTCTTTGTGCATGTGTGTCTGTCTATGTGTATGCGTCTGTGTGCATGTATGTGGGTGTACGTTTGTGTTTGTGTGTATGTGTGTGTGACCAGTCTGGTTGTGTATGAAGATCTGCGTTGTGTAATCTGCATATGGACTGACTGAAAGACACACTGGACCACTGCTTGCTGGATGACTGCACATTTATTGTCTGAATAGATTAAAAAGCATATTGCCACAGCAGTGTTATGTCTCTGGCTGGTCACAGGCATAAAACACCTGATATGAGAGAAAGGGCGAGTGAGCAAACACGCGAATGAGACCAGCACCAAGTTGCTAACTAGCATAACTTAGCACGTTCATATAACCTGCGATATTCGACAAGATACTCCTATTCGCATTAAACAAAAATGACAACGGCATTTCACCAGGTTAATGGACTTATAAACTCATGAATTACAACGCTTATGAACACTTTTATGAACTTTTAAACCTTGTTTCCTCAGAGCATTAACGTCACCTTACCTCTCCTCAGACAGCTCAATACAGACTGAGGAGAGAACATGCGAGCAGCACACTAATGACATCGTCAAAAGTTCAAAGGATGATATTTTTAAAATAGATTAATAAAGCTCCCAAAACTATCCACACTTCATATTTATGCTTAAAAATGAAAGAAAACACTTCGAAAAATAATCAAATAGAAAACAGGGATTTATGGTGAAATACATTATACATATCTATGCACCTGCTACATGTGCATGTTCGTGTGCATGTGCATGTCTGTATGTATGTGTCTGTGTGCATGCATGTGGGTGTGCGTTTGTGTGTATGTGTGCATGTGCGTGTTTGTGTCTGTGTGAAACCTAAACATACAGTCACTTCCCACACGTGCATATTTAGACCAGACAGTGATCTAAATTAGCATGGTGTGAGACCAGGACACGCACGACTCAGTGGCCATATTTTTTATTGCAATTCTGTGTTGCACTGATTTGTAACTATTATTTTCTTTGCTATACTTTCTCAAATATTTGACTACTGTATTGCTAAAAGAATAACTATTTACACTAATTATATGTCAGTTGTATTTACATTAAGGCTAATAATGATTTTCAAATGCACCTGGGGAAAAAATGTGCCACCAGTCGGGGAATTCCCCTTTAGGCAAGCAGAGGAAGATTCAATGTGGGGATGCAACCTGCACAATTTTCATTCAGAAAATGTTGCTTTTTTTTTTTTTTTTGTCTCTCTTAAATATTGAACAGTACATTCTTACAAATAATATAAAATACATAATACCGTATAGACCATATTAGTAAAGTACATTGAGTTGGGAAGAAAATGTGATTTTCCCTCTCAAAAGTATCTAAAAATGCATGAAATTCTCATGAATTGTGATCCACCACTGCAGAAAACAAAACCTAGGAGAAACCATGTTAAAATTATAGCTGCAAAAGAGAGTAGCCTGTTTAAACAATAAGGTGAACATCATTTAAATAATGATTCAAATTAATAAAGGTTTCAAATTCTTTAAATCGTAATATGTTGATATCTTTTTTGAGTTACGAACAACCTCTGAATGACCTCCATTCCCCATGCGTTTGTGTTTCAGAGGTTCTCCTGTATATGGGCCTAAAACACCAAAAAATCTAACCGCATCACCTTACATCTTTAGTGCTGTTCTCACGGCAATTTCAGTATCAATAACGTAACATATGTCTGAAACACAATATTTCTTAGATTATTTTATTGATGAAAATGCGTCAATATCAAATATAAAGCTAAGTGGCTTTTCAAAGGGATTGACAGCACTGAGTTTCACAGGCTTATTTAAAAAGCTAAATGAGCCCGAATTCATTTCCTAGCAAGACTGATGGCAGGAGAGTAAACAATGATGTACACCACGGCCGCGCTGTAAGTAAGGGTGAGCATTTCATACAAAGAAAACACACACATAGTCCTGTTACCTACGTAAAACAATGGGTACCACATTAATGCTGTGAGATGTAAAGACAAATAAACAAATGTACAATACTGTCAGGTGTGTTTTGTGACGTTGGTAAGTGAAATCGACATTATGAAACGAGACACAACGGCACTCGTATAGCATACAAAGTTCACTGCTCACCTGGGGACAGGGTTAGGGAGAAAGCAGGGTGCTCTTTCACAATACCATTCAGAAATCTGGAGAAAACGCTTTTAGAACATAAGAACATAAGAATACATAATGATGAGAACGGGCCGTTCAGCCCATCTTGACTCATCATGTCCTAATCTAAAGAACATCTAGTACTACATCTAGCCTGGCCTTGAATAGCCCGAGCGTTTCTGCCTCTACTACCTGACCTGGCAAGCTGTTCCAGGCATTGACAACTCTGTGTAAAAGAAAACTTCCTAATATCTGTGTGGAATTTGCCTTTAACTAATTTCCACCTGTGGCCTCTTGTTCTGCTGACCCCACTTATCTTAAAAAATCTTTGGTATTTTACTTGTTAATCCTTTTAGGAATTTAAAA
>JAINUG010001085.1:0-32547 GCA_029706075.1 Aldrovandia affinis
CTGAGCCACACAGAACCACGCTCTACCTACTGAGCCACACAGAACCCACGATCTACCTACTAAGCCACACAGAACCACGCTCTACCTACTGAGCCACACAGAACCACGCTCTACGTACTGAGCCACACAGAACCACGCTCTACCTACTGAGCCACACAGAACCACGCTCTACCTACTGAGCCATACAGAACCACGATCTACCTACTGAGCCACACAGAACCACGCTCTACCTACTGAGCCACACAGAACCCGCTCGTACTGAGCCACACAGAACCACGCTCTACGTGCTGAGCCACACAGAACCACACTCTACCTACTGAGACACACAGAACCACGCTCTGCCTACTGAGCCACACAGAACCACGCTCTACCTACTGAGACACACAGAACCACACTCTACCTACTGAGCCACACAGAACCACGCTCTACTTACTGAGCCACACAGAACCATGCTCTGCCTACTGAGCCACACAGAACCACGCTCTACCTATTGAGCCACACAGAACCATGCTCTGCCTACTGAGCCACACAGAACCACAAAGTGAAAACCATTGTTCATGCAGCACACTGCCTAGGAGGCGAATGGACAGAAAATAGAGGGAAAAAAGCACAGGCAAAATGAGCCAACAGCCAAAACAACAGGACTCTAAAAACAGCCCTTATATAATATACAATATACTTTAATATACTGAAGCAAAGTTTCCAACAGCTAACAGATAACTAACGGTACGGTAAGTTCTTACAGGAAAAAAACAGGAAAAAAATTAAAACATTTTGTTGAGCAGCAGGAAAGTCCCAGTAGGCCTCTTCCCTAAGGCACAGGAAACTGCATTCATATAGAAACTCACCCACTGGTATTTATCAGAAACCACTACTGTGTGCAGAGTGAAGACAAACTCTAGTGAGTAATCTCACCAGAAGGGGAAGTGTTTGGTTCTCATCTCTAATACGTTACAGGCATTTAGCAGACGCTGTTATCCAGAGCAACCTACACAGTCCTACAGTCCTTTACATACAATCCATTTATACAGCTGGATATTTTACTGAAGCAATTCAGGTTAAGTACCTTTAGCTCAAGGCTACAACAGCAGTGCCCCCACCTGGGAATCAAACCAGCAATCTCTGAGTTACAAGCCCAGTTCCCAAACCACTATAATACAATCACAGCCCTGTTCATTTAATTTAAATGTAAATCTTTTTAAATTATTTTTTCAAAGCTAAATTTTTTTAAATGCATCAGATCAGATTAAATGATTATTTTCTGTCAATCAGTATCATATTTCAAAAACATGTATTAGTTATTTGCATATTTAAATATTTCACAGTACCTAATCACATGGTCACCATATGCTATAACAAACCATTGTGATCTGTAAACAGTCAATTCGAGATTTATTATCGTACATTAGCTGACATTTTCAAATAGTAATGAGGTAACAATAATGTCATGTCATACATGTAATACTACATACTGTGTGTGTGTGTGTGTTTTTTGTTTTTGTTTTATTTATTTAGCACATAATTTTACAATTATAGTGCAGGGAGGGAACGAAGCCCTGGCGGGCTTGTACAGAGTTCCTCCCCCAATCAATAATCATAGTTACTTTGACTTGTAGGCCAACAAATAAACTATAAGATAAGCTATGTTATCTAATAAAGATGTAAGAGAGGAGAAGAAAAAAAACACACAGGGAGAAAAAGGCAAAGAGAACAGAAGAAAGCAATGCAACAGGCAGATAATCAGGCAGCTTTAGCATTCTAGTTGAAAACTAGAAGGGTCAAGTGTGGACTAGATGTTTTTTCAAGGTCATTTTGAAAACGGATTGGGAGGGTATAGACCTTAATGGCAAACTTAAATCACTCCAAAGCATGGGACCTCTAAATCTGAGGTTGAATTGATGACTTTTAGTTCGGGCGGATGGTAGGAAGAGACTATTATAACTGTGTCTTGTTTGGTATGAATGTACATCAGTAGTAAAAATAAAGAAGTTCTGGAAGGTGTCTGGGAGATCTTCCTTCTTATTGATGAACTTGTGTATGAATAAGTGTGTTTGATAGACATTAACTTTGTCAATGGGTAGGAGAGAGTATTTTTAAATAGAGGTGCAGAGGGTGCGTATCTATTTGAGTGGGAGATCATTCTTAAAAACCTCTTTTGAATTAAAAGTGGTTTCTTTAGATAAGTAGGGTGTGTAGCCGCCCAGACTATATTGCAGTAGATCATAAAGGGATACACAAAGCTGTAGTATAGAGTTAAATGGGCTGAGGAGTGAATTAAGGGGCAAACCTTTCTCAGTATGCCTATCATCTTCATAGATCTTTTGCAAACAAGATCAATATGGTTATACCAGGTTAGGCCTTCATCTATGACAACTCCTAGGAATTTTGTACAGTTTACTTGCGTGAGTTCAGACCCGTTGATTTGTATTTTAGCATATTCTTTAGGATAATACTTATTTGTATTGCAAAAGATCATGAAGTTGCATTTTTTTACATTGAGGGTTAGCTTGTTAAATTGGAACCACTTAGCTACAGTAGATAGTTCAGCATTGACTCTTTCAATCAGGGTGAAGAAATCAACATGGGTTGCTATGAGATTTGTATCATCTGCAAAAACACAGAAAAAAAAAAGTAGTTGCAGTACATGGCCAGATCATTGATGTAAATTAAAAATAATAAAGGGCCTAAAATTGAGCCCTGGGGAACTCCAAATAAGATTTCCGATTTCTTGGAAGAAAAACCATCTAGAGATACATATTGTTGTCTATTGTGGAGGTAGTTAGTGAACCATTTCAAGGCAGTATCTTCCACTCCATATCTGTTTAGTTTTGAGATAAGGATGTCATGGTTTACAGTATCAAAAGCTTTACTCAGGTCTATAAAGACCCCAAGGGCAAATTTTCTCTCATCAAGAGCAGTTGAGATATGATTGACAAGCTGTATTAATGCATGCTCGGTGGAGTATTTTTTACGGAAACCATATTGGTGTTTATATAGTATACTATTTTCAGCTATGTGCTTAGAGATTCTAGAGTAGACCAATTTTTCCAGAATTTTGAAATACAGGGCAGAATGGATATTGGTCTGTAGTTTCCAAATTCCTTAGTGTCACCAGTTTTGAATATAGGAATTACTTTAGCAATTTTGAGATCATGGGGAACTATTCCAGATTGTAGTGATAAGGAGAGAATGTGAGTAAGGGTTGGATAATGTAGTCAATGGTCTCTTTTAAGAGAATGCTCTTGATGCCATCGTGTCCTTGGGCTGAGTTCTTTAGGGCCATAGTGATACTGCGGACCTCCTGCATAGTAGTAGGGTCAAGATGTTGAAGTGGAAGATACTGCCCCTTGATTGCACTGCATGGATTCACATCAGAGTCCCTGATACGGGATGCCAGATCAGAACCGATGTTGACAAAAAAATCATTGAAGCCGTCTACTATTACATTAGGATTGGAGAGAGGCCCTCAATCCCTTTCATCTCCACAGGTGCAGCTGATGGAGATTTCCTACGATTTAGTAAATGGTTGATGAGGTTCCATGTTGATTTAATGTCATTTGAAGCTTGGGAAAATGTATCAGCATAGAATTTTTTCTTTGTTTTTCTTAATAGTGCAGTAAATTGATTTTTGAATTTCTTATAGGTTTCAATATTTGTAGGAGTTGGGTTAGAGATAGATTTCCTGTAGAGCTTATTCTTTTTCTGGAGTGTTTCTTTCATTCTTCTGTAATCCAAGGTTTACCCTTGGAGGAATTATTTTAGATTTAGTGGATATCAGAGGAAATGATGATTCTAAGGCAGAATTAAAGAGTACATAGAAAGCGGAGTAAGCTTTGTTTACCTCTTGCAACATGAGAACCTCATCCCATGAAACAGTACTGATGGCTGTTTTGAAGGATTCCATTCCATTTCTGGTGAATTTACGATGTTTCATCTGACCAGTAACGGAACTACTTAGTGCCTTTAAGGGTCCATTTGGATGGATAATTTGGAATACCGGGAGATGATCTGAGACATCACACATCAGGAGACCTGAAGTGACTTCATAATCCAGAGAATTAAACAGAATGTTATCAATGAGTGTAGCTGATGTCCTAGTAATTCGAGACGGCTTTGTGATTAATGGATAGAAATTAACAGAATAAAGTGCATTTAGGAAGTCAGTTGTTGATGTGAGTTCACCTTTGAGTAGATTTATATTGAAATCACCAAGAAGAATACATAACTTACCTTCCTTGTTTATAGTTTCTAGGGTAGAGTCCAGTGCATCAATGAAGGTATGTATGTCAGAATCAGGTGGTCTATAAATACAGCCAATCAAAATGCTTTTCCTACTGAGAGGTAGACATGACGGGATTTCAATAAATATAGATTCCACTAGTGTACTGTCCAGGTCTGCACTTAGTTCCCTTCTGGGGATGAAATTGAAGGCGTTTGACACATATATCGAGACTCCCCCTCCTAATCTGTCTTTTCTGCACGAGTGAATGGCATTGTAGTGAGACAGGGGGTAGAGGCTGAGAATATCATCATTTAATCTAGTTTCAGAAAATGCCATGGCTGAGAAGGAATGTGACAAAGTGGATAGAAAAGTTTTCAAATCATCATAGTTTTTAGGCAGACTTCGGGTGTTTAAGTGGAAAGTAGAAAAAGCATTTTGATCTGGGCTGTGTTCAATAATGGTCTGGGACATTCTATTAAACTTATCTTCATCGAAATATTTACATGACAATTTTACAGTATTTGAATTGATGTGGTTCATATCAGGATTAAAGAAAGTCTCATAGATACCGTCATTGTCCGTGTTCAGCTCGAAAGGGCTCCAATCTATCGTGTCAATCTCTGCTGGGGTAGGGACCCCCGTGTTTATCGGTTGTGAGTCAATCGATGCCATAGAATAGTGGATAGTTCTGTACCTGGGAAGTGGGTCATCAACCAGATCAGTCTCGCGTACAGACCATAGAAGCTCCTTCGAAGATCGTTCGGTGTGTGTGTGTGTGTGAGAGAGAAAGAGAAAAGCAAGCAGACATTTCCTTCCATGCTTAGCTGAAGAGAGACACATGTGACTGCTTGAGTTTCTTTAATCCCCTAGCCCTGGCGCACTTTAACACAACGTCTGAACAATAGAAACGTGTATATTTCTCTGGATCGGTTCTTGTTGGTGATGTTCCCCTCTTGTGTTATGACTTGAGAGTCATTTCCCCTTTCTAAACTGCATTCAGTATTTTGGGGCATTTACACCCGTGGCAACAGCTTTTTGTGACTTGTTTAAAACACGCAGTTCCAATGATTCCTTTAGTTCATATCCATACCATACCATGCCCATATTCTGAAACATTAGGTGATGTATTTTCATGTTTTATATCTGGGGTGCCTCTGCCTTCCCTACCCACTCCTGGGACTACGGGACAAAGTCACGAGTCCTTTTTGGCAGTAGAGCACCCAGGCAGTTTACTGTAGTGTACCCCTGTGTGGAAGGCGTCGGTCTCGGCAGCTGATCAGGGCGGTTAGCGGCCACGCCTACTGGCAGAGCAGCCAGCGCACACACCGGTCCTGTGTCTGAAAATCACATCTGTGTGCTTTAAAACTGCTCTGCTCTCTTCAGTAGGGGGCTGGAACAAGGAAGGAGAAGGCGTGGGAGACCGAGGAGAAAAAGAAAGAAAGAAAGAAAGAAAGAAAGAAAGAGGCCACTAAATGGTGGAACGTCACGCTGCGCGCGTCATTTTTCCCCCCAGCCAGCTTCTGCCATAACCACGCCCCACGAGTACCCCACGTGTAATGCAGACGTTCTGCGCCAATTTCATTGGATGATAGTCAGAACCGCGTCACAGAAGTGGATGCCAAGGCCACGCCCACCTTGGGGGGGAAATAAAGCTGCCCCTCCGTTCACTTACATTTTATAAACCCTGTTTTCATCAGCGATTAATTTAAACTTTTCTTTCACTTGTCATCTCACGGATTAAGCTGCAGTAAAGGCATGGAGAAACATTAATCATTGCATTAGTAATTACATCAAGCAATGAAATATTTCATTGCTTATTTAGTTTTGTACTTAAATGCATTTAAAGTGCATCCATTTACACACTTCTGACTCCTGACTGGGGGTTTTTACATTAAAAGTGCTGTTCCAAAACAGTGAAACATACATGCAAGTAAATGCCGAGAAATAAATTTTTATACTTTAATTGTCTCAATGAAATACATGTTTAACCCCAGATTGGGATGTTAGAATTCACTAAACAAAGACAGCAACCAAACCAAACCAAAACCAGAAAGACAGACAAACCAAACAAACCAAAGTAGGGTATACAAATTAATAATTTAGAGTTAATAAATCAAAATGCAATCCTCCTATTTTCCCCTTTTCCTCCTTCCCGCTTTACTTGTAAAGGTACTTACTATTTATTTACAGAGAGAGAATGCAGAGCAAACAAGTAGAATTAAACAAATCCATCTCATCAGCACAAGAAATGCAGTGGCGGGCCGTGCATTTCACACCTAGGCCTTCAGTAGGGGGGTGGTACACGCGAGAGAAAGCTGAGACCGTTTATTTATTTCGCGGACCGGGGGAGGAATAATAATAATAATAATAATAAGCGAGAAAGACAGCGATAGTCAGAAGCGTGAGATAATTAGTAATTAGTAGTGTTAGTAACTAAATCTAAATCCCTAATGTTACTAGATTAGTTGGTTAGTACTATATAACTCTAACTAATATATACAAAGTGCAATCTAGAAAGTAAGAAGGAAGAAAACGAGATAATAGGCGAAGACGGAAAAAACCCGAAATGTTTAACTTCCCGAAGTGCATGACAAGAGTGGATCTCTAAATAAACGGAACAAAGACAGACAGGGACCAGAACGTGACAGAACGATGAAAATGCAAAACGGAATAAAGAATAACGAATCAGGACTGATTTATTTATTTATTTATCCTTTATTTATACAGGAAGGTCCCATTGAGATACAAGATCTCTTCTTCCAGGGAGTCCTGGTCAAGACGGCAGCAGCAGTTAACACATAAAAATAGAAAAAAATAAAAAGTTTCACATAAACAATTTCACATGAACACATACAATACTGTAGCGACCTGGCATGTGAACAGTTAACATGTGATGGACAGTTGGTGTTTGCTGGGCTGTGAGGGATGTGATTGGTGGGTCTGGGGTGGAGGCGGGAATTGTATGGGTTCCGGTGGTGTGTTTGGTTCTTCCGGTGCTCCGGTTTGGAGTGTGTGTGTGAGTTGCTGTTGCGTGCAGAAGCTGGAAATGTTTGCAAGCTGGTAATGTTGCTGCCATAATGTTGTGGATAAACGTTTTTTACTTGAGCAACTGTGTCCGCCTGTTTTCCTGACTTTACACTGGTGTCAGAAGTTAAAAAAAAAGAAAAAAAGACGAAGAAAGAAGTGAATTTAGCTAGCTTAGCAAGGGAAAGTGAGTGAGTTTGGCTAGTTAACGTTAGCTGCGTTGTTCGGCATGGATAAAAACGGCGCGAAGATAAAGGAGGAGAGGGTGCACAGCGGAGAGGCCGGAGGAGCACATGGGGGGTCAGAAGACTCAGCGGGAGAGCTCAGGAGGACCCCGGGAGAGATGAGGGGTAATCGGATAGAGTTTGAGGCTGGGCTGGCTGCTCAAGGAGGCTTCTCACAAGCTGCGGTCAGTGCTGTGTCCCCTCCGGAGAATGGCGGAAGACAGCCCACTCGTGAGGTAAACAACAATGGCGCTCCCCACTGCCCGTCCTCTGCAAGAGTGAAGACACCCAAATTCTCCGGTAAGTCAGACTGGGAAGCTTTTCATGCGCAGTTTGAGCTGTTGGCTAGGGCAGAGGGATGGTCTACGGACGATAAAGCCCTACAGCTGGCCATGTGCCTCACAGATGATGCTCTCCCCTGCCTTTTGCTGCTGAGCCCAGAGGACAGAAACCGTTATGAGACATTAGTTGGGGCTCTGCAGAGAAGGTTTGGACAGTGTCGGGAGTCTGGGGTGTTGCGCAACGAACTGGGCAATCGCTCCAGAATGCCTGGGGAGTCACTGCGGCTGCTGGCCAATGACATTGAGAGCCTGACACGCCGGGCGTACGGCCACATGCCCTCTGAAGTGCAGAGTGAGCTGGCACGGGACCAGTTCATCAGAGCCCTTACCCCCGCTGACCTCCGGGCTCAGGTACAGTTGCAGCATCCACGCACCCTGCAGGCGGCCTTTGAGATGGCTGTGGAAAGAGAGACGGTGTGGGCTGGGAGCAGTCAACAGGGAGCTCACCAGCTGTGAGGGCTGCAGTGGGCTGCCCGCCGGGGAGAAGAGGCCGGCATGGGCAGCGGAAATGACTGAACTGTTGAGGGCTGTGTCACTGCAGGGCACGCCAGCCAGCCACGCCGGGACCCAGGGTGTGCTGGGGGGTGTGGTGAGGAGGGCCACGTGCTCAGAAGATGCCCCAAAATGGCTCAGGGAAACGGATCGGGGCTCGCTTAGGGGGGGCTGAGCGAACCCAAAAGCCATCACCCCCACCACCCCTCTCTCCATCCCAATTCCCACCCCCATCCCTAGCCTTCCCCTCACAGCCTCTGCGGCCGACAGGAGGAGCCCAACAGCGCAGCCGGGGGGGCCTGGCTCCACCTTCCCCAGAAGTAGATGACATCACTGTCTCCGAGCCCACTGTGGTGGTGGGGCGGGCAGGTGATGGGGACTCGTGTTATGTCCCTGTTACCATAGAGGGAGTTCCCTGCTCAGCCTTAGTGGACACGGGGTCAACAGTGACTTTGGTGCGTCCTGATGTGGTGCCAGGCGGGACCCCGGTGGAGCCCACCGCTGTGCAGTTGCGCACGGTCACGGGTGAGCTCGCACCCCTGGTAGGCAAGAGCATGTTGACTGTGTCTGTGGGGGGAAGGGCTGTGCGCCATCCAGTGTGGATAGCTGCTGTCCAGGAGCCGTGTATCCTGGGTTTGGATTTCCTGAAGGCTACAGGCTGCCAGCTGGACCTTAAGAGGGGCACAGTGAGATTGCAGGAGGGGCCTGCTGTCAAGATGGCTCCAGTCATTACCTCCACCACGCACCCTGTCAGGCTCGCCTACGCTGCAGTAAGTACGGCTGGAACTGCCCACAACGACCCCCCCTCTCCTTCCCCCGTGACTCTCCCCATCCCATTACCCTTGTACACCCCCAATTCGGATGTGACCCCCCCTCCTGCTACCCCTCCGGCGTGTTTCCCCACCGGCCAGTCAGCACCGGCCCAGCTTCCCCAGGTGGGGGAGGAGGGGTTGCTGGCTGCGGTGAGAGAGGTTTGGAGGAAAAACTGCGATGGTCTAGACCCTCAGCAGCAGGGGCAGCTGTGGCAGTTGTTGCTGGACTTTCGGGACAGTTTCGCCATGAGTGAGGGGGAGGTGGGGAGGACGGAGCTAGTGCAGCACGACATCGATACAGGGGATGCTCCGCCCATCAAGTGCCGCCCGCGCCGCCTCCCTCTGGCTCGTCAGGAGGCGTGTGACAAAGCTGTGTGGAGCATGCAGCAGGCGGGTATCATCGAGCCCTCCGACAGCCCCTGGGCAGCCGCCGTGGTCATGGTTCCCAAGAAGAACGGGGACTGGCGGCTCTGCGCGGACTACAGGCCGCTGAATGACGTCACCAGGAAGGACTCGTACCCCCTGCCGCGCATCGACGAGTCTCTGGACCTGGTCTCTGGGTCCTCTTGGTTCTCCTCCCTGGACCTCCGCAGTGGGTACTACCAGGTGCCCCTCTCTCCAGCGGCCAGGCCTAAGACCGCCTTCTGCACAGGGCGGGGGCTGTGGCAGTTCCGGGTCCTCAGCTTCGGGCTCTGTAACGCCCCCGCCACCTTCGAGAGGCTGATGGACCGGGTGCTGGCTGGCGTCCCCCGGGAGCAGTGCCTGGTTTATCTGGACGACATCCTGGCACACGGCAGCTCCTTCGAGGCCGCCCTGGGGGCTCTGCGGCAGGTCTTGGAGAGGATCAGAGCAGCGGACCTGAAGCTGCACCCGGAGAAGTGCCGCTTCATGCAGAGAGAGGTGACCTTCTTGGGGCACAGGGTGGGGGGTGAGGGCATCGGCACCCTGGAAGAGAAGGTGCAGGCGATCACTGGCTGGCCCACCCCCACCAACCAGGCACAGGTGAAGAGCTTCGTCGGCCTGGCCTCGTACTACAGGAGATTTGTGCGAGGGTTCTCCAGTGTGGCCGCGCCCCTGTATCAGCTGCTCCAGAAGGACAGGGACTTTGTGTGGACTGAGCAGTGTCAGGAGGCATTCAGCAGCCTGCAGCGTGTGCCTGAGTGAGGCCCCAGTGCTCTCTCACCCGACACCACCCTGCCCTTCATCCTGGACACGGACGCGGCGGTGTGGGTGCGGGAGGTGTGCTGTCCCAGGTGGGTCCTGATGGAGAGAGAGTGGTGGCCTACTTCAGCAGGAGGTTCAACAAGGCCGAGCGGCGCTACTGTGTCACCCGGAGGGAGCTTCTGGCGGTGGTGCTGTCCATCAAGCACTTCAGGTACTACCTGTGCGGCCTGCCCTTCACTGTGAGGACTGACCACTCTGCTCTTCAGTGGCTCCTGACGTTCAGGGAGCCAGAGGACAGATGGCTAGGTGGTTGGAGGAGCTCCAGTCCTACAACTTCACAGTAGTGCACCGGGCGGAGCACGCCACACCAACGCAGACGCTCTCTCCCGCCGCCCGTGTGCTGAAGACGGGTGTCGTTACTGTGAGCGGAGGGAGACACGAGAGAGAGAGCTGCGTGGAGAGGAGGAGTGCTGTGCTGCAGTCCGGCAGGCACAGGGGTCACCTGCCGAGAGCTGCAGATGGTGGATGCTGCTGAGTGGAGGAGGCAGCAAGAGCAGGACACAGACTTACGGCCCGTGCTGCAGTGGGTGGAGGTGCAGCAGCGACCTCTAGTGGATGAGGTGGCTGTGCTCTCCAAGGCGACCAAGGGCTGTGGGCTGCGTTTGAGTCCCTGCGGCTGTGTGACTGTGTGCTACAGCGGGCGTGGAAAGAGCCTGCGACAGGGGAGGAGAAGTGGCAGGTGGTGGTCCCCAAGGGCCTGAAGGAGTCAGTGCTGAAGGCCATGCATGGAGCAGCAGGGTCTGGGCATTTCGGGGTCAGTAAGACACTCCGTCGTCTCCGCCAGAGTTTCTACTGGGGACGAGCCAGGAGGGATGTGGAGGACTTTTGCCGTCGCTGTGACCCCTGTACGGCCCGCAAAGGTCCCACCGGCCGCTCCCACGCCCCACTGCAGCAGTTTCCAGCAGGGGCACCGATGGACAGAGTGGCGGTGGATGTAGTGGGCCCGTTGCCCCGTTCTGACAGGGGAACCGCTATGTCCTCACCGCCATGGACTACTTCACCAAGTGGCCAGAGGCCTACGCCCTCCCGGACCAGGAGGCAGAGACCATCGCAGATGCCTTGGTGGAGGGCATGTTCAGCCGCTTGGGGGTGCCGGAGTCCCTCCACAGCGACCAGGGGAGGAACTTTGAGTCCCGGGTGTTTGCCTCCATGTGTGACCGGCTGGGGATTCACAAGACCCGCACCACCCCCTTGCACCCCCAAAGCGATGGTTTAGTGGAGAGGTTCCATCGGACCATGGGACAGCAGCTGGCTATCCTCACCTCTCAGCGCCAGCGAGACTGGGACACGCACCTGCCCCTGGTGCTCATGGCCTGTCGCACAGCGTGTCCAAGAGTCCACCTCCTGCACCCCAGCCCTGCTCATGTTGGGGAGGAGCTCCGCACCCGGCAGAGCTGGCGTTTGGGCGTCCCCCTGACTCCCCAGACATTCCCCCGGGACCTGAGTATGCCAGGAGGCTCCAGGACCGCCTCGAGTCGGCCCACAGTTTTGCCCGTGAACAGCAGCAGCGGGCTGGCGTCAGGCAGAAGCGGAACTATGATGTGAAGACCAAAGGAAGGCACTTGCTGCCTGGAGAACTGGTCTGGGTCTACAGCCCCCAGCGGAAGAAGGGCCGGTGTCCCAAGCTGGACAGTCAGTGGTCGGGGCCCTGCAGAGTGCTGGAGAGGGTGGGGGAGGTGGTCTACAGAGTGCAGCTGCTCCATGGGAGGAAGGTGGTGATCCACAGAGACAGACTAGCTCCCTACAGGGGGGGCTCCCTCCCTCAGTTCTCCGGGAGGCCAGCGACCCCTGCCCCTCCAGCGTCCCCCGGCAGCCCCTCCCTCACCCGCCCCGGGTTCCCAGTGACTGTGTCCCCTGTCCCCTCAACCCCGCCCCTGTCACCCCAGCCTCCGTCCCCTGATCCCCGGAACAGTAGCCCCCTGCCAGCGACTGATTCCCCCGGACCCTCTGTCCCTGCTCCCCCAGCTGCAGCCCCTGTCCCCTTACCCCCAGCAGCACGCCAGCCCTCACAGAGGCAGAGGAGGCCCCCAGGTCACTTGAGAGACTTTGTTTGTTCCCTCGGGGACGAGGAACTTATTGGTGGGGGGGCAATGTAGCGACCTGGCATGTGAACAGTTAACATGTGATGGACAGTTGGTGTTCGCTGGGCTGTGAGGGATGTGATTGGTGGGTCTGGGGTGGAGGCGGGAATTGTATGGGTTCCGGTGATGTGTTTGTTCTTCCGGTGCTCCGGTTTTGAGCGTGTGTGTGAGTTGCTGTTGCGTTCAGAAGCTGGAAATGTTTGCAAGCTGGTATTGTTGCTGCCATAATTTTGTGGATAAACGTTTATACTTGAGCAACTGTGTCCGCCTGTTTTCCTGACATTACAGTACGTTCAACAATCTCATCCAAACCAGCGTATCAGCAGTCAAATCTCGCTTTAACTCTCAAAGTTGGAAGCTCTGTATAGGGCTATATAGGATTTTGAACAAGTTTGAGTAACACGTTTGTGTTTTAGCAAAACAAACGGAGCAAGTTTGTGTCTTAGCTTGTTTCAGTAAAAAATGCGAAGAAAATGTTTGAAATGCTATATTCAAAAGTTGTGTACAAAGTGAATAAGGCTCTGTGCGGTATGGGGTATGGTATGTCCCGCAGATGGCAGACGTTGCGTGTAATCACAATATCTGTCATGCATAAGTTCGGACGTAAGTGTGCTTTTCCCATATGTGACCACTAGATGGCAGTATGTTTTAAGTTGAGGTCTAGGTTGATGCGGTCCCTATAATTTGCTATAGGTCATTTCTGTTGATTATGGACTCGCTGTGTGTCATTCTCGACATATAATTGGCCCGATAACGTTAACAACAGAAAGGCTGCAACCGAGATTTCAATAATCAAACTGGTAGCAGCTCTCCCAGATGCCACAGAACACATTTTGTTCCCCAATGTAACAGCTTGTAAAATAATGAAAATGTAACAGCTTGTAAAATGAAAACAACATCAGAAAAGTGCGAACACCAACTTGGACTGCTTCAGTTTGCCTCGCACGTTTTGCTGTGCCATGTTTGATTTGAACATCACGTTTTGTTTTTATGAGTTCTAAAGGTGCGTCCATCCTGTGTCAGTTGGGCTCACACAACAGCACCCACCTGCAAGAAAAGAGAAATGCCCCTTAATACCAGCAAGCTTGGAGAAATGCCCCTTAATACCAGCAAGCTTGGAGACATGCCCCTTAATACCAGCAAGCTTGGAGAAATGCCCCTTAATACCAGCAAGCTTGGAGAAATGCCCCTTAATACCAGCAAGCTTGGAGAAATGGCCCTTAATACCAGCAAGCTTGGAGAAATACCCCTTAATGCCAGCAAGCTTGGAGGGACCCATCAGTGGCTAAATTACCCTTTACATCGGCAATACAATGTCTATGTCCATGGGAATAAAATGTTTGTGGGAAAATGTTTGCGTTGTTTTAGACACATGTATAGGACCCTTTGGAGTATCATATGTACATGGTTTATGAGAGGGGACAGCAGGGTGTGTAGCTGGATATGTTTTGTCCCTTTTAAAGCACTTGGATGACAGCTAGCTTACCCTTTTTACATTCGCCCCATAGGAATGAATGGAAGCTAGAATCGTGTTTTGTTTAACGATGTTTTAAACATATTTATAGGCCATATTGGACAATGTCAGTGGCCTGGTTTATGAGAAGGGACATAAGAGCACCTAGCTAGCTAAGATCTGTCACGTTTAAAGCACCAGGGAGACCGCTACATAAGAATTTTGACAGCACAAAAAAGTTCATGTTTAAAATGGGAACCGGTGCAGTGCTTGAATTTGTCCACAAGAGGGAAATATGTGCGTATTTTCTGAGCACCCATCCTATTTAATCTTCAGAGCTGAAACAGAAAAAATCAAACTAAATAACTTTATTGATACCCTAGGGGCCATTCCTCAGGCAGGCATGGAAACATACAGACAGGACCTATGAAGACAGCACAAGGCAAACAGAAAGTGGCTTGACTGTCGAGAAGTGTTGAAAAACATTTAAATAATGAAATACATACATATGAATTATAGATCAAAATAAATTATTCTTTATTTTTATCTTAAAACTTTCATCATTGTCCTTGTCAAGTATTAGTATTGCTGATGCTGCTACTACAACACACACACACACACACACACACACACACACACACACACACACACACACACACACACACACACCTGTCAAAAGCCTCCAGAGCCAGGCCAAGCCTCTGGATGTCTGTGTGACCCCTGGGGCCTTGCTCCGATCCCCAGGGAGTTGGGGAGGCCAGGCCAAGCCTCTGGATGTCTGTCTGACATCCAGCGCCTAGCTGAGAGCACACAGCCTGCCACAGAGCCACTCACACCCCTGCACACGCTCCAGACCTGTGTCTGACATCCAGGACCGCTTCTTCCAGGCCTGCCTGGGCCATGCCCGGCCACCCTGTGCTCCACTTCATGGTTAGGGAGAACGAGTGAAGTCCTAAGCCAGCTGCTAGGCTGTAAAGTTTACTTGCATACAAAACTTTAAATGGTCTAGCGCTCTCTTACATCACAGATTCCCTGTTGTTTTATGTCCCTTCACGAGCCCTTAGGTCCTCTGTAGCAGGTCTTTTAAACGCTCTGAAGGTCCCCCAAAAGAAGATTGGGGAAGATGCTTTCGTCGACTACGCACCTAAACTGTGGAACTCCCTACCAAAATGTATTAGGGAAGTGGGCTCAGTGGACATTTTTAAACGGCAACTAAAAACACACCTTTTAATCTAGCTTATAATTAGCAACACTTAATAATTTCAATGATTTATTTTACCCACTATTTATAATTTTATTTTATTATATTATTTTTAAATGGCTTTATTAAGAACATAAGAAGAACATAAGAATACATAATGATGAGAACGGGCCGTTCGGCCCATCTTGGCTCATCATGTCCTAATCTAAAGAACATCTAGTACTACATCTAGCCTGGCCTTGAATAGCCCGAGCGTTTCTGCCTCTACTACCTGACCTGGCAAGCTGTTCCAGGCATTGATAACTCTCTGTGTAAAGAAAAACTTCCTAATATCTGTGCGGAATTTGCCTTTAACTAATTTCCACCTGTGGCCTCTTGTTCTGCTGACCCCACTTATCTTAAAAAATCTTTGGTATTTTACTTTGTTAATCCCTTTTAGGAATTTAAAAACCTCAATCAAATCCCCCCTAAGTCTGCGTTTGCTAAGTTTAAATAAATTGAGTGCCTTAAGTCTATCATCATAACTTTTACCTTTCATACCAGGTATCAGTTTAGTTGCCCTTCTTTGGACTTTTTCAAGAGCTTCAATATCTCTCTTGTAGTGCGGTGCCCAGAACTGCACACAGTATTCTAAGTGCGGGTCTGACAAAGGCGTTATATAACATTAATATAACCTCCTTTGATTTGTACTCTATACTTTTTGCTATGTATCCCAACATCCTGTTGGCTTTTTTTCACTGCTGTAGCACACTGCTTTGATGCAGATAGGCTTTGATCCACTACAACTCCTAAATCCTTTTCAAATTGAACACCTACTAACTTTTCTCCTCCCATAAAATACTCCTGTCTAATGTTTTTATTTCCCACATGCATTACTTTACATTTAGCAATATTGAACGTCATCTGCCATGTATCTGCCCATTTTTGGATTTTGTTTAAATCATCTTGGATTACTTTTGTCGATTCCAAACTGTTTGCCAAACCCCCAAGTTTAGTATCATCTGCAAATTTAACTATTTTGCTACTAATGTCCATATCCAGATCATTTATGTAAATAAGGAAGAGCAGAGGTCCCAGCACCGATCCCTGCGGGACACCACTGCCCACAGCACCGAGGTCAGATTCGGCCCCACCTACTGTTACTCTTTGTATTCGCCCTTGCAGCCAATTTTTAACCCACTGTGAAACTACTCCTACAATTCCTACTGATTTCATTTTAGCAATGAGCCTCTCATGTGGTACCTTGTCAAATGCTTTCTGAAAGTCCAAATATATAACATCATAAGCCTGGTTCAGGTCAACACACTTTGTAGCCTCTTGAAAAAAGTCCAGGAGGTTTGTTAGGCATGACCTCCCCTTGAGAAATCCATGCTGACTCTCCCTTAAAATACTATTATTTTTCAAGAATGATTCCAACTTATCCCTAATAATACACTCCAGCATTTTACATGCGATGCAAGTTAAACTGACAGGCCTATAGTTCCCTGGGTCAGTACGGTCTCCCTTCTTATATATTGGAATTATACTACCCTGCTTCCAGTCATCTGGTATTTCTCCAGTGATTATGGATTGACTGAAAATATCTGTCAATGGTTTATATATAATTTCCCCAAGTTCTTTGAGTACTCTGGGATATATGCCATCCGGGCCTGCTGCCTTATTTGTCTTAAGTTTTTGTAGTTTTTGTAGTACTTCTACATCCCTTATCTCAAAGTCCTCCAGAACATTCCGTACCTTGTCTATACATTTAGGCATATTTATAACCTCTTCTCTAGTAAAGCTCTCCACAAAGTAACTGTTTAGTGTGTTTGCAATGTCCTTATTATTATAAACCTGTTATGACGAACAGGAACGAACCCAAACGCAGACACGGAAGGTTAGGATGGAGAGTGAAAATTTAATTATAATAATGATACATGCGATGAGAGGTAGTAGAGACGATGGGCTGGATTCTGGAGGGGATGCACAGGAGGACAGACAGGAGGGAACCGGGGAGGCAGCTAAGCGTGCAGGCAGGCGGGGCTGGCAGGACGAACAGAGCTGGCGGACGGAGGAGTAATGGACCTGAACACGAGGGGAAAACGACAAGAACACGGGTAAACATACAAAACACGCAACATGGAGAGAACAGTAAACACAGCGTAGGAAAACAAGTAACAGGAGTCAGCTTCTACCAGGTAGAGGAAACAACGATCTGACGAAGAGTGACTGGAAAACCGGGGTAGATATACTGCAGGGCTGATGGAAATGATGGGAAGCAGGTGTGCCGGAATGGATGACGGAATTGGCAACAGGTGAACATTATGGGGAGTAATGAGGGAATGATAATAGAATAATTGAAAATAATAAAACAATTAACACAACAATCACAAGGGAGGAACAAGACAACGGAAAAAACGAGACAAGAACATCGGGAATATGACAAAACTAAAGTTCCTTCCTTATTCTTAATGCACTTAACCTCATCCTTAACTTTCCTTTTTCTACAACAATATTGAAAAAACTTCTTAGGGTTACTTTTTGCATCTTGGGAAATTTTAATTTCAAACCGCCTTTAGCTGATCTTATTTCCTTTTTAGCCTTAGCCCGCATATTACAATAATCTAACTTGTTTCTCGCTGAGTTATCCTTTTTATATACTCTATACAGTCGTTTCTTTTGCCTCAAAATCACCCGTAAAGATTTAGTCATCCATTGTGGAGACTGTTTTTCATCCTATTTTTCCTTACTTTGGGGATGAATTTACACTGTACATCTACAATAACCCTTTTAAATATAGTCCATTTTTCATTCACAGTTCTGCAATCTAGAAGTTTAACCCAATCTATATTACTTAAATTCTCTCTCATTTTATTAAAGTCAGCTCGTCTAAAATTAAAAATTCGAGAGTTAGAGGAGGCTGTCTTAACTTGCCAAAAATATAAAAATAACTGCACTGTGGTCACTTGCTCCTATTGGTTCTCCTACCTCTGTGCTGCAAATTCTATCAGGATTGTTACACAAAACCAGATCCAGTATTGATTTCCCTCTTGTAGGCTGAGTAACAGACTGTACCAAAAAGCAGTCATTGACCATATCTATAAACTCCTCTTCACATTTGCCCTGACCTGTCACTATCTCCCAATTGATAGAGGGGTAATTGAAGTCGCCCATTATTATCGTCTCTCCTTCAGCACAGATTTGTTTTATGTTATCAAAGAGCGTACTATTTATGTTACTATCTGAAGCTGGAGGTCTATAACATACTCCTATATTCAGGCCCTTCTCACGATCTCCCAATAATCTAATCCAGATGTCCTCACAAGAAACTAATGGGTTTATACCTGGAATTTCCTGCACATTAAGATTGTCTTTCACATAAAGGGCCACTCCCCTCCTCTTTTATTAGTTCTATCCTTCCTAAACAATTTGTACCCCTCTACATTATATTCTTCCCCATCCGCTGCGCCAAGCCATGTCTCTGTAATCCCAACAATGTCATAACCCCCATTTAACATGACAGTCTCCAGTTCCAAAAATTTATTTTTACACTTCTCGCATTTAAACACATGAGCTTCAAAGCCTTGCTCACCCGCACGTTGCTACTGTTTCTACTATTCCTCTCCCGCTCCCTCACTCCCTTCCATCCCAAGCCACACTTGCTAAAATGTTGTTTACTCAAGACTTTATTCATGCTTTCCCTGTTATATGTAGTCTTGACAGACTCCATCTGGGCAGTCTGCACCACCCTACTCATTTCGCTCTCTATCCTCCCTGCCCCCCGAATCCCTAGTTTAAATAATCCTGCGCTACCCTAAGCATACGCTGTCCCAGAGCATAGGTACCCATCCGGTTCAGGTGTAACCCATCGGGCTTGTATAGGTCACCCCTGTTCCAGAAGAAGTCCCAGTGCTCAATAAATCTATACCCCTCTTTTCCTACAGAAGGATTGTAGCCACGTGTTAAACCTATAGATAAACTTCAGCTTCCCTCTGCTTGCACGTGGTACTGGTAGAATTCCCGAGAAGACTACCGTGGAGGTTTTGCTCCTAATCTTTGCTGCTAGATCCTCAAATTTATCTTGCAGGACCTCCAACCTGCCCTTTCCCATGTCATTGGTCCCTACGTGGACCATGACCACTGGATCCCCTTCTGCTTTGGCCAGGAGCTTGTCCACACGCTCAAGGAGATCTCCAACCTGGGCACCAGGCAGGCAACACACCGTGCGAGTCTCCTTGGCCTGGGAACAGACTATGCTGTCCACTCCCTAATTATGGAATCCCCCACTACTAACAACTCCCTTTCCCTGGGAGATGTGGCCATCAGGGTGTCCTGTGGCACATGCATCCCCCTCTCAGGGTCACGGGCCACAGATTCCTGCAAGGGCTGGAATCTGTTGGACACCTCAACCTCTGGAGATGCCGCCCTTTGTGGTGTGCAAGCCCTTTCCTACTTTTTGTTTCTGACTGTAACCCACCTTTCACTTCCTGCCTGCTCTAAGTTCTTCCCTCCTCCCAGCCTAGGCGTGCACACCTTCTCCCTAACGGACGTTCTAATTGGTTCTAAGAACCCTGACAATTGTGGACTCTGTACGGCCCGATACGGCCGATACAGCCAATTGGCCCTCGAGAACAAGAATCTTGTCTTCAAGATGCTCAATGAGCTTGCAGCGGAGGCAGGTGAACAGCCCAAGAAAATCGCTTTCCAACAGGCGATCATCCTGCACACCTCACAAAGTTTAGGCCACATTTTAGACCCTAGCTGACTCCCTATCTCTCCCTAAGTATAGATTTTTTTACTGTCTAGATGGAGTCAGCAATACCACTCTAAAAAACACGCTAGGTGGCTCCGGATAGAAGGCAGTAGACTAACGTTAGTAGTAGGCTAAATGTAGCTAGAGAGCCTCTTATTTATATCACTTACACAGCTACTGATATAAATACTATATTTTAACGTTAGTTTACAACCTAAGCCCAACTATTTAACAATCAAACCTTTGTAATATACTACCTATAAATACAAAATCAACAATCCACAGCTTAAAAGATACTAGCTATCTACGTTACAGCTGAGCGCCTGAACAGCAAACCCCGGATATTAAATACGACTAAAAACTTCCGACGTACAATTTACGTTTATAAACGCGTTAGTTTATAAATAACTATACTAGACTACCGCAATAATTCAATTTTTCCAATTGGTTAAACCGACGAACTTACTTTTCATTCGAGGTTGCTTCTGGGAGGGTGAAACAAAAACCTTGTTAGCTTTTGTGCCAATTTAAACTAACAAGGAGAAAACAAAAGCCTGTCCCTGTCCTTTAAAGGCAACAAAGGATTACACCTTAGAAGCAGTAACTCGTAACTAATGCGGTGATATATTTATATAACGTTGATACCGGTTAACGTTATATAGTTACGTTAATTTTCGCAAGAGTAAAATGCAAGATGCAATACAGAGCAAACAGCCCACAGCCCACAGCCCACAGCCCACAGCCCACAGCCCACAGCCCACAGCCCACAGCCCACAGCCCACAGCCCACAGCCCACAGCAAACAGCAAACAATCCAACAATCCGGAAACAGGAAACAGGATGTAGCGTCGTATCATCTCAGCCATTCCTTTACTTACATGATTTTCTCTATGCCATTTGGATCGAGTATTTTACTATTATTTATATATTTCTTTCTTCTCTCTCTATTTGTACTGTAATATAAAAGCACTTGAGTTTGAGCCACAGTTGTTACCAACCTTGAAAAATTGTTTCAACTTGGTGTTGTGCACTTGCTGCAACAAAAACCTGCATACACTCGGCCCACCTTGGAATGAGTTTGACACCCCTGGTCTACCTGCTCCAAAGGCCTCCACAACATGTAAAGACAGGCAACCATGCCACTCTCACGTGTCCGAGACCGACGTCCTCCACAGCATATTACAAGTATAAATAAAAGATGTCAACAATGAATATGTACAGTCAAGCCGGAAAGTCTGCACACCCCTTTCACCCTCTCCACGTTTCAATGCATTACAGACTTATTCTACAATAGATTGAGTTCATTTTTTGTCTCAAAATTCTACACAAAATAGCCCATAATGACAAAGTGAAAACAGGTTTTTAGACATTTGTGCTAATTTATTCAAAATCAAAATGTAAAATATCATATGTACACAAGTGTGCACACCCTTTGATATGACACCCTTGAGGAGCTTAACAGAGGGGGCCATGGAGGTGCAGTCATTTGTGTAGAGAGAGTAGAGCAGGGGAGAGAGCACGCAACCCTGTGGTGCTCCAGGCTGTTTACTGTAGTGTACCCCATATAAATGTTTTACTTTCTTTTGATCAGACAATGAGATAAAAAGTTGTAGTTTACCTGACAGTTTCGACTGGCAACTGCAGTCTTCCTCCTGCTAATACGTGGAAGATTCGGACACAACGGTGTCAAAGCTATTCGAGAGGAAGACTGCAGTTGCCAGTCGAAACTGTCAGGTAAACTACAACTTTTTATCTCATTGTCTGATCAAAAGAAAGTAAAACATTTATTTGAAATAAGAAGACAAAATGAACTTAATTGAGCTGTAGTGTACCCCTGTGTGGAAGGCGTCGGTCTCGGCAGCTGATCAGGGCGGTTAGCGGCCACGCCTACTGGCAGAGCAGCCAGCGCACACACCGGTCCTGTGTCTGAAAATCACATCTGTGTGCTTTAAAACTGCTCTCTGCTCTCTTCAGTAGGGGGCTGGAACAAGGAAGGAAAAGGCGTGGGAGACCGAGGAGAAAAAGAAAGAAAGAAAGAAAGAAAGAAAGAGGCCACTAAATGGTGGAACGTCACGCTGCGCGCGTCATTTTCCCCCAGCCAGCTTCTGCCATAACCACGCCCCACGAGTACCCCACGTGTAATGCAGACGTTCTGCGCCAATTTCATTGGATGATAGTCAGAACCGCGTCACATGAAAAGTGCTGTTCCAAAACAGTGAAACATACATGCAAGTAAATGCCGAGAAATAAAACCTGATAGTCTGTTACTTAAATAAAAAATGTTTATACTTTAATTGTCTCAATGAAATACATGTTTAACCCCAGATTGGTTTAGAATTCACTAAACAAAGACAGCAACCAAACCAAACCAAAAACAGAAAGACAGACAAACCAAACAAACCTAAGTAGGGTATACAAATGAATAATTTAGAGTTAATAAATCAAAATACAATCCTCCTATTTTCCTTTTCCTCCTTCCCACTTTACTTGTAAAGCTACTTACTATTTATTTACAGAGAGAGAATGCAGAGCAAACTGTATTTAATTCTTTAAGTAGAATTAAACAAATCCATCTCATCAGCACAAGAAATGACAGGTAACACTGATAAATCCATAGCATAGATGTGTAATTAAAACACATGGCCCCTTTTCTTTTTTTTCTGTTCTAAATAATAATATAAAGCATGGCTAAAACAACTGATCTTACCATGCTGTGTCGTTTTGATCATCCATTAATAACTCGCGCTGAAGGCGAAGTTAGCAGACGACAACCAATGAAATGGATGCGGACGGTCCGTCAGAACCGTGGGGCGTGGTTATGGCAGAAGTTGATTCTGCGCTGTGCTGTTGTTTAGGGCGATGGGGGCCATCTCGGCTGGTTTCCTGTCAGTTTTAAAAATGAAGCCCTCTCTGCTCTGCTCCATGTGATTTCCAGGCCAATAATACCCCTCCCCCACAGTGATGTTCAACTTAACAACCCAAACATGTTTCACACACAATAGGTCTGTTCCTGATTTGCAAATATAAGTCAAACTTGCAAATGTAAAAATGCAATCTATGTGTAAAAACACGCTTTGTAGATTTTTACCCTCAGTTAAAGGGTTAGTGGCTGTGGCATAGTTTTAAGATAGTAAATAGCTCACGCGCTATAGCCTCAAACTCCACCTCCTTAAACAAACACTTTCACGCCCACAGCCTCTAAATAACGTGGCACAGACACAGACACCATTTTGTGGGGTGATTGAGAACTTCTACACACCTCGACTCCTGGGAACAGAAGGGTGAAACAGGTATGTTGAGAAGACACATGCTGTCTATTTTCTCCCTCACACACACACTCTCTCTAAGCCAGGGGTGTCCAAACTTTTTGCAAAGAGGGCCAGATTTGGTGAGGTGAAAATGTGTGGGGGCCGACCATTCAGCCTGACATTCTTTGAACCATTAACATTAAATGCAAATGAACTATTTTATGAAATTTTTATTGCAAATGGCATACTTTTCATTTCTTCACACAGAACACAAATAAATCTAAACAAGTTTTTACCAAAATCACTCTGCCTTTCATATTTGAAGACCACATAAAATGAAGAAGAAAAGTCTGTCTGGAAAAAAAAACTTTGGGGAAGATTAAACATATCTAGGTTCATTTGAAACATTACATATTATTCACTATTAAATGCTCACTGTAAACTTCTAAATTCAAAACATGTGAACAGGAAAATAACACTAACAGTTATCTTATTCAGAAGTACAAAACATTGAGGGCCATATGAATCCTTGTATCAGATTCACTGGCTTCAATTCATATTTAAATGCATTCACTTAAATTATCCTCTTTATTTAAAACAGTATCTTGTATTTTTACTTCAAATTACCAAATTAGGCACTCCACACAACTTAATTTTTCTGTCCCACATGCAAAGAAAATAATTGGCAAAAGAGCATTTATGTGCAAAGCCCCGGCAGATTGGAATAATTTACCTGCGAATATTAGATCCATATCGTCTTTCGGTCTGTTTAAACATGCCTTGTCCTCTTACTTTGAGAGTGAATGCACTTGTTACTAGTGATAGTCATCAAAATTGATGGTTATACCTATAGCTGTCACTTGATACTTATAACTGATTGTATTTGTTATATTGTTGTTATATTATGTATTATATATATATAATAATAATGGAGCCTATTATTATTGGTAATTATTGTTGTTATATATTATTATTATAATGTATTGATTTATATATTTGATATATATACAGATCCATTATTTCTATGTTTATCTAGCTACTGTTGGCCATTTTGCCCACTTTTTGGTTGCAATATCTTCATTAATCAATGTATGCTGTTGATGTAGACTTTGTTGTGTCTTGTCTCTTGTCTGTCTGCTTTTTGTCATATTAATAATGTATTTTATTTTATTATATTATATTATTTTTGACATACTTTTGTTGTTCTATTAATGTTGTGATATATGTTGGGACAAAAAAAAAACGAAAATATGCTATTTGATTTTGAATCGGATATCAAAAACCTAAAAGGCCGTGTTTTTCATTATTTCAATTTTAGACTCGGATCAAAAATACGAAATGGAAAAACGGGCTGCCGGACCAAATTTGATTTTAATATTTAATTTGTCGGGTTTACGAGACCCGGTTTGATTGTCAATTGAAAAACAAAAGAACAAATGATACACGGATTGAAAAGACTCAGTGCATATTCAAAACTGTGGTTTTGATCATCACAAAAGGAAATCAATTCACTGACATTTTAGAATTTATTCACCTCAGAAGACTAAACAAATAACTTGCCTGCACTAATGTGAAGGGTGATACTGAGATCTCGACTGCAGTAAATAGGCCAGGTCTGGCTCAAAAACAGTGGTTTTGATGCGCAAGATGTCACGCAGGTGAGAGTCACTTAGTCTCGTCCTCAAGCGGTTCTTGTTAATGTTCATAACCGAGAATGTCTTCTCGCACAAGTATGTCGAGCCAAACAAGCTCAGCATTTTCTTAGCAAATGTTCGAATCTCTTGGAACCTGCCTTTATCCAGCTGGCGGTAAAAGTTGACAAGAGGGAGCTGTTGGTGCCGACTGCGACACTCGGCGCCACACTGCAGCTCAATGAGCTCCAGCTGCAGGTGGTCTGGAGCGTCATCAGGGTCCACGGAGAAAGGAGAGGGGAAAAGCGTGATCTCCTTTTCAATAGCTGCAAAATCCGAAAGCGCTGTTGAAACTCCTCAGCCAGAGATGAGATGTCTGCTGCATACCTCCTCATTTGCGCTCTGATATTGTTCTGTGGAAAATTGGTCATTATTTCCTGCAGCGATGGGAAATGTGTGGTATTTCGTTTGTGACAGGTGCCTTTGGAAAAGTAGCAGCTTGATCCCAAAGGCTTTGATGTGTGAATACAGTTGGCTTACCACTGCATTTTGCCCCTGAAGGCTCGTGTTCAGCGCGTTCAGATGTCGTGTTATGTCAACTAAAAATCCCAAATCAGCCAGCCAAACAGGATCAGATAGTTCTGGCATCGGTTGTCCCTTTTTTGCCAAGAATTGTCCGATTTCCTCCCTAAGAGAGTAGAAGCGCTGCAGTGCAGACCCCCGACTGAGCCATCTTTACGTCGTTTGTGATACACAACATCTCCGTATTCAGCCTGGATGTTGTTAGCGTGTTCCAGGAGGTATTTGTGAGGAGTTGAAATACTTAGACCAAATTAACATTAACTCAGTATTTATTAGAGACAAATAGAATATAACAGATAACAGAAGAAGAATTAGCAAACTCTCAACAGATTTGCTCAGTCGTCTTCCGGGAGCGCGCTCTGCCGGGGACCCCCCGAACCTCATCCTTTGTCCCCTCAAGTCCTTGCTGATTGGCTGACCCCCTTCGGTTCAGGCTCTCCAATCAGCAACCAATTACGCTATCTGTCTTCGAGCATAGTAGGCACTGTCTTCGTTCTTAACCTTGTGGAAGCAGGTGCAAGATTAAGAAAACGGGGCCCCCCCCAGGCTAGTCTGCCACTTCTGCGAGAACAAAGGGTCATAGTTGTGAAACATAATTTATGTACATTCACAGACAGGTCAGAAGACAAACACACTAATACATTTCCACAACTCACGTTAATTTCATTGTCCACTCCTCTCAAAAAAATAAGTAACTGAGCGGTGTCAGATGCATCCGTGCTTTCGTCGCAGGCTAACAAAAAAAAGTCAAACTCCGCTCCTTTTGCCTCTGTCTCTTAATATCAGATGACACGTCTTCAATTCTCCGTACCACAGTGTTACGAGCCAGGCAAAACATTGGCAAACTCTTGCTTCTTCTCAGGACAAATTTTCTCCACAATTTTCATCACGCAGTCTTTAATAAATTCACCCTCAGTAAAAGGTTTGCCGTGCTCTGATTAAATGCAAGATGGCAGCACGTCAGCACGTCTATTTTCTCTGTTCAGTGTTTGTTCATGTTTGTAACTTGTCTTTTTACTCGTTTTTAACGTTTTTGTACTCTTTTTAGTAACCAGTAGTTCATGTTTCACCTTGGCATTCTATCCAATCCGGGTAAGGACTTTGTGCGGTGAATTTGTGGACTGTTTGGGGTATTTGTTTTGCTTCTGGGAACTGCTATACAAGCTGAGCCTATTCAGAGCTTTAGCTCTTGCTGCAGCGGGGCTCGCTTTTAGCCCGGGACTGCAGCAGCAAATCCATTTTTCGAAGAAATGTCCAGTGGCTGTGGATTATTTAGCCCTTCAGCAGCTAGCCTCCACCAACCCTGTAGCAGCTAGCCTCGAACAGCCCTTCAACAACAAAAACATTTATTAGTTATTTGCATATAAATATTTCACAGTACCAAATCACATGGTCACCATATGCTGTAACAAACCATTGTGATCTGTAAACAGTCAATTCCAGATTTATTATTGTACATTAGCTGCCATTTTAAAATAGTAATGAGGTAACAATAATGTAATGTCATCAGGGCTGGACTGGGAGAAAAAATCGGCCCTGCCATTTCGCGCTCAGACCGCCCGGTTCCTTCAAGTCCGCTGTGCGAGCGCCGCAGGCATTTTCTGTCGACATGGGGGGTGCTGCGCGAATAAATCTGTCGTAGGGGCGGGGTGCTGCGCGAAAAGAAGCTGAGACCAGTTCGTTTATAGCGCGAAAAATGTATTGCGCCCCTCGGAACACTGGGTCCGTGGTATAATATATATAAAATGATTCTACCGGCCCTACCGAGGCCCTACCGGCAGTTTAAAACTAGACCGGCCCACCGGGCATTTGCCTGGTAGACTATATAGCCAGTCCAGCCCTGAATGTCATACATTTAATACTACATACTGTGAGAAAAGCAAGCAGACATTTAAGTCACGTATGACTTCCTTCCGTGCTTAGCTTAGCTTAGTCCTGGCGCACTTTAACACAACGTCTGAACAGTAGGAACGTGTATATTTCTCTGGATCTGTTCTTGTTGGTGATGTTCCCCTCTTGTGTTAAGCGGTGTGAGAGTAATTTCCCCTTTCTAAACTGCATGTAGTATTTTGTAGCATTTACACACCCGTGGCAACAGCTTTTTATGACTTTTTTTTATTTTGTATTTTTTTCATTGTGACTTTTTTTTTGACATTGTGACAAAAAAACTAAACAAAGACAGCAACCAAACCAAACCAAAAACAGAAAGACAGACAAACCAAACAAACCAAAGTAGGGTATACAAATTAATAATTTAGAGTTAATAAATCAAAATACAATCCTCCTATTTTCCCCTTTTCCTCCTTCCCGCTTTACTTGTAAAGCTACTTACTATTTATTTACAGAGAGAGAATGCAGAGCAAACAAGTAGAATTAAACAAATCCATCTCATCAGCACAAGAAATGACAGGTAACACTGATAAATCCATAGCATAGATGTGTAATTAAAACACATGGCCCCTTTGTTTTTTTTTTTCTGTTCTAAATAATAATATAAAGCATGGCTAAAACAACTGATCTTACCGTGCTGTGTCGTTTTGATCATCCATTTATAACTCGCGCTGAAGGCGAAGTTAGCAGACGACAACCAATGAAATGGATGCGGACGGTCCGTCAGAACCGTGGGGCGTGGTTATGGCAGAAGTTCATTCTGCGCTGTGCTGCTGTTTAGGGCGATGGGGGCCATCTCGGCTGGTTTCCTGTCAGCTTAAAAAATGAAGCCCGCTCTGCTCTGCTCCATGCGATTTCCAGGCCAATAATACCCCTCCCCCACAGTGATGTTCAACTTAACAACCCAAACATGTTTCACACACAATAGGTCTGTTCCTGATTTGCAAATATAAGTCAAACTTGCAAATGTAAAAATGCAATCTATGTGTAAAAACACGCTTTGTAGATTTTTACCCTCAGTTAAAGGGTTAGTGGCTGTGGCATAGTTTTAAGATAGCAGAGTTCACGCGCTATAGCCTCAAACTCCACCTCCTTAAACAAACACTTTCACGCCCACAGCCTCTAAATAACGTGGCACAGACACATACACCATTTTGTGGGGTGATTGAGAACTTCTACACACCTCGACTCCTGGGAACAGAAGGGTGAAACAGGTATGTTGAGAAGACACATGCTGTCTATTTTCTCCCTCACACACACACTCTCTCTAAGCCAGGGGTGTCCAAACTTTTTGCAAAGAGGGCCAGATTTGGTGAGGTGAAAATGTGTGGGGGCCGACCATTCAGCCTGACATTCCTTGAACCATTAACATTAAATGCAAATTAACTATTTTATGAAATTTTTATTGCAAATGGCATACTTTTCATTTCTTCACACAGAACACAAATAAATCTAAACAAGTTTTTACCAAAATCACTCTGCCTTTCATATTTTAAGACCACATAAAATGAAGAAAAAGTCTGTCTGGAAAAAAAAAAACTTTCGGGAAGATTAAACATATCTAGGTTCATTTGAAACATTACATATTATTCACTATTAAATGCTCACTGTAAACTTCTAAATTCAAAACATGTGAAGGAATTGTGTATTCTGTCTGTAACTGTGCCATTTTGGGAGGTCATCTGTATAGGAATGAGTGAGTTGATTAGACAGTAAGTTTCTGTCTAATCACCAATGCTTTGTCAGCAAACAGTGTCTCTTCTATTCAATGAGCTTCCTGACTTCCTTGCTGGTGCTTTGTTAGCAACACAAAGGCTATGCATATATTCAGGTGAGAGACTCACTCAATGGGGGTGTGTCACTTACTAACTTCCTTGCTGGTGCCTTGTTAGCAACACAAAGGCTATGCATATATTCAGGTGAAGAGACTCACTGAATGGGGGTGTGTCACTTACTGACTTGCTTGCTGGTGCCTTATTAGCAACACAAAGCTCAAACTCTTCTGTCCCTATGTATATATTCAGGTGAGACACTGATTTACTTTAGACTCTGTACCAACTCGCTGTGGACCGCTGTGTGTAATAAACTTGCATTTCAAGTCAGACTGCTGAGTCTCCTGGTCGTCTCTTCGGAAGAAGCTAACAGTTTGGTGCCGTGACACGGATGGGACTAACCGTTTGAAAGAAACATTGGTAAGCTCCCATTTAAAAGTATTTGGGGATTGCTGTTTTCTGTTGAGAGACCAGTAAGAAGTTAGGAAGCCTCCGATAGGGAGCCCCTTTGTTAAAGCAAGTTATCTAACAAAGGCAGACTGGTATATTTGGTATCCTCTTGTTAAGTTGTAGTCTTAGCAAGGGAAGACGTATCCCTCTTGTTTTTGAGACAAGGGACGACCAGTGTTAACCTCCATTTAAGATGGGGAAGCCTCTGTTTGGCACAGGGAAGGGTGAACCAAAGAAGGGTGATCCAGGGATTCCGACCACTTTGAAAGGGGGTCGAGGTACACCGTTGTGGACAGATGAGCAGTTTATTCAGATTGTTGACATTGAACTGGGAAAGCTGACTAAAAAGGCTCATATGTATTTTCAGGAAGGGTTGCCCGTTCACCCAGAAAAAGTATGGTGTACTGATGACTGTAAAAAAGCGTTAGGATATGCTTTGCGAAAGAAAGACACAGGAATGATACTTTGTGTTATGAGGCGATATTTTGAAAAAACTCAAACTGAAATAGAGCGAGACCTCCAACAGGGAGGGGCTTCAGCTATGCCACCAATCCATGTAGCATATCTTGATCGGAATGACTCTAAGCCCAAATTCAATAACGGCCATTGGGTAAGAGTCTGTAGGAAAAAGAAAAATGATATGCGGGAGGAAGTGGTAGTGAGGGAAGAAAAACGTGGACACATGTCCAGCACTGCAAGTTGATTCCCCCTCCTGCAGGGCAGGAAGGGACAGAACAGGGCCAGTAAAGGGAACGGCAGAGAACCGGAGCCCCGAGGAAGAACCAGAGGCTCTAGGCACTGGGGGCCAACCTACGGGGTGAAGACTCAAACTATTCACCGGTTCTCCTCCTTACACAACTCCCTGAGGGAGAGAACAGGGAAAGGTGGGGGGGGGGAGAGAATCAATTAAAAATAATAATAATAATAACAAAGACATGATGCTGCTGAAGAGAATGTTTTCTGTGTGTGTGTGTGTGTGTGCGCTAGCCTGAGTCTGTGAGCGCTAGGCTTAGTCTGTGAGCGCTAGGCTGAGTCTGTGAGCGCTAGGCTGAGTCTGTGAGCGCTAGGCTGGGTTTGTGAGCGCCTACACATTTTCTAGAAACATTTCTTCAACAAGACTTGTGTCTTTGCTTGTGTTGAATGTGGTATAGGTAACATGCTGCTGTGTGCGTGTGATATAGGTCACATGTGGTGTGTGTGTGTGTGTGGTCTGGATCACATGCTATGTGTGTGGGTGCATGCGTGTGTGTCTGTGGGTGGTATGAGTCAAATGCTGTGCGTGTCTATGTGCATGTGTGTGTGGTGTGGGTCACATGCGGTGCGTGTGTGCGTTGTCTGTGGTGTGTGTGTTTCTCCCACAGGTCCAGTGTCCAGTGTGCCTACTGCAACTGCTGTTGGATGGGACTGGTGGAAGAAACGCCTCAGTAACCTGCCCCTCGCCAGACAACATCTGGGAAACCGGCTGGCTTTTTGCTACTAACCCTAAGGAGCACCTCATCGTGGACCATCCTCCTCTCACCATGAGCTTGTGGATGGTGTTGCTTTACATGTGCTGTCTGCCCCACACAGATGGCAGACGGACCCAGTGTTCTCCACCGGAAACACTGATGAGATCACCATCATCACCAACATTCACACGACTAGTGAATATCTCCCAGGCAGCAGGCCTGCCTTATGACCCAATTAATTGCTATATGTGCAAGGCTGACATTGTCTGCACAGTATGGCATAGAGCTGATGACAATCAACTAACACCAGTAGCAATAGCTTTTGGCAACGGGACCATAGTTCACTCGAAGAGAACTATGAACACTACTTTCAGCTGCTCAATGTCCGCAGGATGTACGCTGGAAATTCGAAGGCCTGGCCTCTATGATGCAGGAGCTTATCATTGCCAGAAAATGCAGGCCAAACTAAAGACTAATAGCAAGCTTCACATCATTTTTGAAATGTATATGCCACAGATTACATGATGCTACAAATGCCAAACACTACAACTTATCGTATGTGTGATGAACTGTGACTTTCCTTTTTTCTTTGTGATCCTCTCTTATGGGAGGATCAAATGGGGATTGAAGGAATTGTGTATTCTGTCTGTAACTGTGCCATTTTGACGAGGTCATCTGTATAGGAATGAGTGAGTTGATTAGACATTAGATTAGACTGTCTTTGATCACCAATGCTTTGTCAGCAAACAGTGTCTCTTCTATTCAATGAGCTTCCTGACTTCCTTGCTGGTGCTTTGTTAGCAAAACAAAGGCTATGCATATATTCAGGTGAGAGACTCATTGAATGGGGGTGTGTCACTTCCTGACTTCCTTGCTGGTGCCTTGTTAGCAATACAAAGGCTCGGCTCAAACTCATCATCTGTCCCTATGTATATATTCAGGTGAGAGACTCATTCACTTTAGACTCTGTACCAACTCGCTGTGGACCGCTGTGTGTAATAAACTTGCATTTCAAGTCAGACTGCTGAGTCTCCTGGTCGTCTCTTCGGAAGAAGCTAACACATGTGAACAGGAAAATAACACTAACAGTTATCTTATTCAGAAGTACAAAACATTGAGGGCCATATGAATCCTTGTATCAGATTCACTGGCTTCAATTCATATTTAAATGCATTCACTTAAATTATCCTCTTTATTTAAAACAGTATCTTGTATTTTTTACTTCAAATTACCAAATTAGGCACTCCACACAACTGAATTTTTCTGTCCCACATGCAAAGAAAATAATTGGCAAAAGAGCATTTATGTGCAAAGCCCCGGCAGATTGGAATAATTTACCTGCGAATCCATATAGATCCATATTGTCTTTCGGTCTGTTTAAACATGCCTTGTCCTCTTACTTTGAGAGTGAATGCACTTGTTACTAGTGATAGTCATCAAAATTGATGGTTATACCTATAGCTGTCACTTGATACTTATAACTGATTGTATTTGTTATATTGTTGTTATATTATGTATTATATATAATAATAATAATTATTATTGGTAATTATTGTTGTTATATATTATTATTATAATGTATTGATTTATATATTTGATATATATACAGATCCATTATTTCTATGTTTATCTAGCTACTGTTGGCCATTTTGCCCACTTTTTGGTTGCAATATCTTCATTAATCAATGTATGCTGTTGATGTAGACTTTGTTGTGTCTTGT